>QODF01000123.1:1333278-1349664 GCA_024372805.1 Oostethus manadensis | reverse complement strand
GGGGCAAATAGTTTTTCACACCACTGTATGCATGCGCAACAACCCACAGCCCCAGTATCCCATGCGCAGATGGAAAAAGCAGAGTCATCGCTCACGACTCATTTGTCTAATGTATTTATAATGTCTGCATACCGGGAAGTGTGATACTGTGATTTCTTGTGGTGGTAAGTCAGTTCACAGTTAAAATAATTACAAATAACTTTGTTCTTGCTTTGCTTGATATAAGTACAGTATGTGATCACATTACAAATGTACTGTTTTGTCCATAGTTCCATAATTCTAGCTTGCATTATTGTCAATCAAAATAACATTTGGAAAGCTTTGTTGCTGTTTGCTGTCTGGGGAACTAGTGATGCAACGAACAGACAATCTGGTCCACACTTCATGGGTCAACCCTCCTCCCTTATAGTAGCTGTGCAGTACATTTTTTACTGTATGTGTGTGTGTGTGTGTGTGTGCATGCGTGCCCACCCAGGCTGGGAAAAAGGCCTCCCTGCGACTGAACGTCCCTTTTCAAGAGAGGGACGATCTTCCTACAAGTGGACAGAGTAGATATCGGCTCGTACAGGCGACAACAGCTGCGCAGCCTCGCCAGTTTGTGTCGCGATGCGCGGAGGTGACTCATAGGTAGGGCGATCCGACGGGCCCCGCCTCCTGTCCTTCACATCGCTGTGCAGCGCACCTATTTTTGAACACCTCACCTCCATAAACGGACAAAAATGAGTGCATAAGATGAAAGCGTCGTGCTGCCATTGCACAGGATGAGAACGGAGAAGTGCAATGCAACACTTGATTCTGCACTTCAAACTCTTGCTGGTCCTAAAAAAGAAACACCGCGAACTAGGAGTCAAAAGTTCGACTCAGGGACCAATTTCCTGCCCACTGCTTGTTTGTTTACGTTTTTTCTAATGAGAGAAATATTTGACATTTCACTCATTTACAACACAAAGTGTATTTCTCTTATACTCCCGTAGACTGGATTGGTTCAATGTACACATCTGACTGCAGGGCTCATTGTATTCTTAATAATTATACTATATTATATTCTTAATACATTTTTAAATGGACTAAAATCAGTCCTCCATATAGATATGCTAGGAAATTAAACAGCCGGCATCTTAGCTTTGCTTCACAGGTGACAGTGTATTAATATTGGTGTATATTTATTAGTACCAACAGTTCAATGTTTTCTTGTCTCTTTGCCATTTGTCCATGGTTTTTGTAGTTTTCATGATCGTTTGTCATTTTAGAATCTACGGTGGACCACAAATGGCACCTGGACCGTATTTTGGACACCGCATGCACATTTCCGTGGTTGCATTCTGAAGTGATAGGGACCAAAAAAAAAGACAAATTGCCAATTTTATCTTTTTGTTAAAGTTATGACAATGATTATGGAAAAATGTATAAAGGCAAATAAAAGTCCGATGACGGCCTTTCCTTTAGGCAGACTTTCATCGATACGACATTTAGGCAACCCCATATATGGGCAACCTATAAGGACGCGGTAGCAGGTACACGTACGCTCAGGTGCGCTGAGCTGGCATGCTGAACACAAAGCTTGGTTTATGGCTCTCAGTGTGACAGTTAATGGAGCAAAACATGAGGGAGAAGAGTGTGAAAAGATCACCTCTACGGTTTACAACGGTAGTACATGGCATTTGCTTCGGCATAAAACTACACAGTGAAACGGTCCAAAGTAAATGTGGAGACGTGCACATTCCGTATAAATACACAATTGAAAGGGAAGCTGGAATCCTTACAAAGGCTGCATCCGGTGGAGGATATTCTGTCTCTTCTCGCTGAGCTCTGGTAACATTTGGAACAAAGCAACGCAGCCCCAGGCCACACTTAGCTTGCATGTCAAAAGAAGGGCGCATGCACTGCATTGTGCAAAAAAGGCTGTTTATAAAGAACGTGCTATTGGAATGAATTGCTCAAAGCATGCAGGGATTTTACCAAATCCAACCAGTGCAGGCACGCTGCGGTGACACCAGGGAAGTGCTACAGGTGAGCACTTCATTGGTTTCCCGAAGCTCGTTTTAGTGTGATGTCACTGCTCCTCCTCATTGTGCTTTTTTTTCTTCTCGTTCTAGAACCTGGGCGACCGGTAGGGGAGGAGCTACTTGACAAGCCCCAGGTGTTGGATATCCACCTTTTGAAAGGTGGGAGCGCCGGGTTGTTGTTTGGCCTGGACACACGCCACATGACGTCTCCTTTTGTCACGACCAAGATTCATACCTGCTTCTTCCCTTTTGATCTCGGTAGATGATCTTCAGTCGTTTGGCTGCCTTCCTGCCTGCACGGCGGCTCCTCCCAGTTAGCATTCCTCATGTAGTTTCGGTTTAGTAATAACAGCTTCACCCAGTTTCCCTGGTGCCTTTTTGAGTTGCTTCTTAGCGTGCATCAAAGATTTGGGTTGTTTGGACTCTCCCCTTGGAGTGGTGGTGGAACTATCATTAAAGTGACTTTTTGTTCTGCTCTATCCCGGATCCGGGCCGCCCTGTGGCGCGACAGGAACAAGTGCGGCGGATCCCCGCACATTTGCGATCCATATTAAGGAATAGGCTGCTTTTTCCGCAAAAGCACATCTCGTTCACTCTTTAAATCTGTAACGACTAAGTAATAAATACGTGGGGGGGGAAAAATCAACAAAATGTAACTTCTCAGCTGTCTTGTTTCAAGCTGTCAGTCAGGTCAGACATAGAAGTGGCCGGCAGACGAGAAAAAGTCAAGTGCTCCACAAGCGTCATTTCAGGCTGGGAGCAGGACTGATAGTGTCACCACGGCAATGACAGAAAGAAAGAGCACTAAAATGACAAGCATGTCCAACACCGCACGACAAGTATGGCGAGCGCTAGCGGCAACGTCTCCTGTAGGACGAACCGCTGAAGACGACACCCGGCGCATACTGACAGCACAAGAAAGGGGGGTGCGGGTAGAGGAGAGAGGCCCCTCGCTCCCACAGTAATCAGCCGTTTCATGAAGAACCAGGTGAAGTGCTCGGCCCGAGTTCCAGATGATCGTTATAAAATGATATGCGGCCGATTCTCAGGGAAATAAACTGTGATGAAAGAATAACCTCTTTAGTGGAGGTGATGAAGCGCTTTCGAGAAACATGTCTCTGATCGACTAACCGGATTACACGCACAATCTCGGTTTGTTAGACCCCCTGCAGCCAGGCACACTAGCTTCTTCTCAGAAGGCATGAGGAACATCTTTTTCCCGCAAGACTATGCATTTTTGGGTAGATGTTGAAAAATGTGTGAACTTTCTTTTCAGAATCATCAACCAGGCCTGATCATATTTTGTGGCACCAACTTCAAAAGTTTTTTGTTTTTTTTTATCAGTTTTTTGATCAAAAATGTTTGTATTTAATTTTCACATATTCACAAGCAAACAAATGTACAGTGTTTAGCAAAAGTTTGAAAAGAGAACAATATAAAGGCAAAAATAACTCAGGAAGGAAAATAGACAAGAAGAAGAGGCAAAGGAAGCTTAGATAAATAGCGTGCTCCCACAAAAGTCCAACAAACAAGTCCGCTTTCCATCTGGTAGGATCGGAGAATTAAATGGAATAATTTAAAGACACCCGAAACAAATGAATAAATGAACAAAACATTTGTTGACAATAAATGGGCAAGACAGACAAAACAAGATGTGGAAATACACTAAAGAGGGCCCCCACACATTTTGAAATCTTCTTCTGCATTACAAATTGAGTACAGTGGTGTGAAAAACTATTTGCCCCCTTCCTGACTTTTTATTCTTTTGCATGTTTGTCACACAAAATGTTTCTGATCATCAAACACATTTTAATATTAGTCAAAGATAACACAAGTAAACACAAAATGCAGTTTTTTTAAATGAATGTTTTTATTATTTAGGGAGAAAAAACCCACGTAGCCCTGTGTGAAAAAGTCATTGCCCCTGCACCTAATAACTGCTTGGGCACCCTTAGCAGCAATAACTGCAATCAAACGTTTGCCATAACTTGCAACAAGTCTTTTACACGCTCTGGAGGAATTTTGGCCCACTCATCTTTGCACAATTGTTGTCATTCAGCTTTATTTGAGGCTTTTCTAGCATGAAGCGCCTTCTTAAGGTCATGCCACAGCATCTCCATGGGATTCAGGTCAGGACTTTGACTAGGCCACTCCGACGTCTTCATTTGGTTTTTCTTCAGCCATTCAGAGGTGGATTTGCTGGTGTGTTTTGGGTCATTGTCCTGCTGCAGCACCCAAGATGGCTTTAGCTTGAGTTGACCAACAGATGGCCGGACCTTCTCCTTCAGGATTTTTTGCTAGACAGTAGAATTCATGCTTCCATCTATCCCAGCAAGCCTTCCAGGTCCTGAAGCAGCAAAACAAGCCCAGACCATCACACTACCACCACCATATTTGACTCTTCTTTTTATGAAATGCTGTGTTACTTTTACGCCAGATGGAACGGGACACTCACCTTCCAAAAAGTTCTACTTTTGTCTCGTCAGTCCACAAGATCTTTTCCCAAAAGTCTTGGCAGTCCTCATTTTGTGTTCAATTATGTTCTCTTTGCCTAATAGTTTACTCTTTTTTATGAGCACAAACATTTAAGTGTGACAAAAAGTCAGGAAGGGGGCAAATAGTTTTTCACACCCCTGTAGATTCTCTAAATTCAAGCAGGACATGACATCTCTCAACCATCAAGCATGGGTGGGCGGGGCAACTTAATAATTGCTCGTCTGGGCAAAAAGAGAAGCAAAGGACCAACTACGTCGCCTTGTGGGCAAGTCAAGTTCACCTGTGGTGCCAGACAAAGCTATTAAAGGGTTGGGTTGCAAATGTAATTTGAGTTCCCTCCAATACTTCTCCAAACTAGGACATGACCAAAACATGGGAATAAGTGTAGCATAATCGTTACAGCGGGGAGCCACCTCCGGTTGCTTTTAGACATGTGAGTTGAGACATGTGCGACTTTCCATCGCAGCAGACCATGACAGGCACACACGGAATTTAATGAATCATGTTGAAGATTGTACGCCAGATGTCCCCTGTCAGAGACATATTCAGGTCTTGCTCCCATGCCATTTTAATGTTAGTGAGAGAGGTCTGTCTTATGCCCAGCAGTTCATTATAAATAATGCATGTCAAGAAATGCATCAACAATGTTCATATGAGGGTTCTCCGGTGCCTAACCTGGAAGTACCTAAAAAGACAGGATGTTCAAGGATTATATTTTTCCGTTAATTGCTGAAATGATACAATCATATTCTAAATGAAAAGGTCCCGAAAAGGTGCTAGACCTAGTCTCCGCTACTCCCGGAACTCCAGATCCAGCAAGGCGGGTTGGAAAAGTTTGTTGTTGGAGATGGGTCTAGAAACGAAGAAACAAAGGAAACCAAAGTGCCTGCTGAAATGAGCCACACCCTCAACGTATGCCAGACCACTGGATTATCAATATGTTGCTCAGCTTAAGTGCGTGCAGCTCCAAGTGGTGCTGGACTAGTCTTTTGTCCAGCCCCAACTCCATCTCCAACCATGTGTGGTGGTCAAGACAATGCTGACAATATGACCAAAAAGTCACCCATCTAATATCTGCTGCCCAATAATAGAAACCAACATTTTGGAGAGACTTTTTAAGAGGCAGTCATCTCGCATCAGCCCAGTTTAACAGCAGGAGGACAGCAATTTGCTCATAAAGGTGTTGCAGTAATAAGCGGGCCCATTACAGCGGCCCGTCCTCTACAGGAGGCAAATGATTATTAGGCATATCCTACAGTCTGATCATCCATCACACAGTAGGGAGTGAGCCATTGAGTTCTACCGCTGTGTCCTTTTTCATGGAGACACAAAAATACAATCTCATAAAATGTTTGAAGTGGAGTCTTGAGGATCAAGTTTGGAGAAAGCAACACATTTTCCTGCTCAGTGGCATTATCTAAAAGAAAAACATATTTAGTTGACCCTATGTTGTTGACTGCGGCTTAAAGTTTCCTATGGATTTACAAGAGTCCATCTTGCCAACTTTTTCTGCAAGCAAACCATCAAATAAGAAGCCGCAGATACGCTGTGCACACAGGTCAGGTCCCACTTTGAGCAGATACGCCAAAGCTCCTTCATGTTGTACTAATGCAAATCATAAATAATGCTAATCCATACTGAGCTTCAACATTTCCATCTGATGAACCTTGAAGTCTTTCATCATGCGTGAGAACCTCTCACGGCCTAAAAACGGAAAAGCCTATTAAGCATTGTTTTTTTCATTATCGCAAGATTGTGTTCATTAAACTTCTAATAATAGCTGATTGGATGTAATTCCAAATTACTGGGTCCATTTGTGTTTTGTTTTGTTTTTTCTTGGTGACTGCTACTGATGGAAAAAAAATTGTAATTGTTCATATTCTTCACCATTGCCCGCTCGGGTGCGTTGTTTCATTTTGCACCGTTTGAATAGTGGCTCCTGGGTACAGTGCCTATCAAGCGGAAGCATATTACAAAACAGCATGGTGGCACAGCGTTTACTGAGGAAATTACACATTAAGCCGCTGTGTCCCATAAGAAAATTATTCAATTACACTTTCATTGCATTTGGTGATGCAAGTTTGCCTAAAAGTGAATCTCAATGGCCGTTAGGAACGGGGCGTTAACAGATGGAGACTAGTGTTGAGGTCATACGTAGTCAGAACTCGTATGGCTTGGTTTATGTGCCGACTTTGGACCGGGTACATCGGGAACATGCGGATGTGCTTGGGAAAACGTGTTGGACGCAGAGGCGCGGATGGATTTGGAAACAAAAAGGAACAACATAGCAATTAAAATGAAATTGAGTATAAATAAGGATGACAAGCGGTGGTCTTACTGCTGCCAACACTTGATGATCAGGTAGGGAATGGATTAAAATGAGATTATCAGACAGTTTGTGTTGCACTAAATTAGTGGCGTTCCCTCCGTTCCAAAACGTGATATGAACTTTGAAAAGCCTGGAGGCTTTAATGTTTAATCAGACCCGTCTGAGAACAGATCTCAGTTAAACTGGGGGTTTAAAGTGCTGACTACCACCGTATAACTGCCAGTTCTTTCAACTAACTCTAACTAATCTTGGGGATTTTTGAATACAGTTTTCTGATGTGAGAAAAATATGTTTTGGAATAGAATTATAGAAGAATAATTAATACGGATATACAATTTGAATCGGCCAGTAAGGCATAAAAGTACATCCAGTCATCCTTCGCTAGACCGTGTTTCGAAGACAGAGTGAGTTCTGTTTCATGGTCGTATATGGTCTATTACTAGTAAAAACATATTCATATTTAAGCACCTTGCATGAATTTGCAACCTAAAATAAACTTTAAAATGATTAATTCCCATACAAACACAACGCATTCAAAAGATGCGATATGAAGTGTAATACCGTTTTTGTGGCTTGTGTGCACTTAGAGTGCGTTAGAAAGTGGCCAACAGCAGCTCCTGTGTGAGTGTTCACTGCATGTGTTCCCTGCTTATTTATGAAGTGATTGAAGTGCATCGGGAGCCTCTCCTTAGCCTCTAGTCTCCTTAGAGTTCTATTCTTTCTTGAAATATTTTGCTACCTAGTTTGGCCAAAAGAAAGAATAATAGAATAAACGTAGAGGTAGAGGTTCCTAATTACTCACTCTGGAGAGCAGCGAAGAAGACCTCGCCAGCCTTGCGGACTAAATCGACTCTTGCTACCGAGAAGTCGTCATGGGGAAACCCAATGCAGCCAGTCCCAAAGTGGCGGTGGCCAAGAGATCCAGGAACGACGACTCACCTGGGACGGCTTCTCCACCCGGGAAAGACTCGGCGGACATACTGATGTCCATCGATAACAAACTATCCAGTCTTGATGCCCGTTTGAACTTGCTGGAGATCATGCACAAAGAGTTCCATGCACTGCGGGACTCGGTGGAGTTTAGCCAGCAGCAGGTGCAGGCCCTAGCCCAGGAGAACGCCTCGCTCAGGGAGTCGGTGAAATCCCTAACGGAGGGAATGAGCTGGCTCTCCGAGGAGAGTAAAAAAAATCAAGGAGACTGTTTTGGATCTCCAGGCGCGCAGCATGAGGGACAACCTGGTGTTTGCAGGAATACCGGAAGAGGACAAGGAAGACCCCGAAGAAACGGTGAAAAGCTTCATCAAAGTCCACCTGAAGCTACCCGAGGAAACCGTGGACAACATCGCCTTCCACCGCGTACACCGCCTGGGAGGGAGAAGAGCCGACGCTCGCCGGCCCCGGCCGATCGTGGCGAAGTTCGCCAACTTTAAGCAAAAAGAACAAGTCAAGTCCCAGGGCCGGGAGCTGAGAGGGAAGGACTTCAGCGTCAACGACCAGTTTCCGAAGGAGATCTTGGATCGACGTCGTGCTCTCTTCTCCATCCGCCGCAAGTTCATCCAAGATGGATGCCGAGCTGTGGTCGCGGTGGATAAACTTTTTGTCAACGGCCAACTGTACCGGGATCCCAACACCACGCCGTGGCTCTACTAATTCCTGCACCAGGTGATGTAAACTTGCACATACAAGCATGTTAAGGACACGTTAAGGTACTGAACTAAGAATACTGCCAACTGTAAATTGACATGTTATTAGTTCACTGTCTGTCGCTACGTCACACTTCCAAAGTGATGTTATATGTTTCTGTTTTTTTACTGTTTTCTATCTCCTTTTCTTTTGCACCCTCTTTTTCCCCTCTTTTCACTCCCTTCCCTCACATCTTCCTGGGTAATGAACACCTCACCTTATTTGTATGCATTAACCAGAACACAGATAGAACTGAGGCACAGCAGCATGTCCACACTATCCACACAACAGGTGGATTTAAAACAAATCTGCATGAGTCCGTAGTACTAACACCAGTCAGGTCATGGGTACACTGAGGTTTATCTCGTGGAATGTGCACGGAGCTGGTTCCACGGTCAAGAGACTAAACATTTTTAATCACCTGCAGCATTTAAAGGCAGACATTGTCTTACTACAAGAAACACATCTAACAAACACATCTATAGATGCACTTTACACAACACACTTTCCACATGTGTACTCAGCCTGTTTCAACTCAAGGCAGAGAGGGGTAGCAATTCTCATCAACAAAAAATTAAACTTTCGCATTGATAACATACTCACAGACCCGCAGGGCAGATTTATCATAATTAAAGTTTATATACAAAATATGAAGTTATGCATTGCAAGCGTATATGGACCAAATGTTGATGACCCTTCTTTTTTTCACTCCTTCTTCAAATCACTCTATGATCACTCAGACTGTACACTCATTATTGGAGGGGACTTCAACATGGTTCTTGATCCAAGAGTGGACAGGCTGAGTCGCAATGGAAATAATAGACAGGACCAATCCTCAGAGGTTGTTAAACAATATATGAAGGATTTTGGACTTTGTGATGCTTGGCGCTCTCACCATCCCACTGTTAAGGAGTACACCTTCTTCTCATCAGTCCACCACTCATACTCTAGATTAGATTATTTCCTAACCAGCAGCACACTGATGAGTGATATATCTGAAACCAAAATCCATCCCATCATTATCAGCGACCATGCACCAGTGTCACTTACACTGGTAAGTAATAAGAACAGTAAACCACCAACACGAAACTGGAGATTGAATACATCATTGCTTGAAGACTCGGAATTCATCAGTTACTTCAAGAGACAATGGTCTCTATACATAGAAAACAACGATTTACCAGGAACATCAGCGTGTGTTCTCTGGGAGGCAGGGAAGGCAGTAATGCGCGGGAAAATAATTTCATTTTCCTCTCACAAGAAAAAGAAAGAGACTTCCAAAATATCAGTTTTGGAAGGTAAAATGAAATCGTTAGAGGAGGCCTACTCTGTCTCTCAAGATGAACACACTCTAAACGATATAAGAAAAACCAAACTGGAACTTGAGGAAATATTAAATAAGAAAACACAATTCTTAGTACAAAGGCTTCGCTTGGAGAACTTTGAACATAGTAACAAATCTGGGAAATTTTTGGCTAATCAATTAAAAACAAATAAAGAGAAAACAACTATCTACGGCGTTAAAGACTCAGCAGGAAATATCAGCCATGACCCTGATAAAATAAACACCATTTTTAGGGATTATTATAAAGCATTATACACACCACAATTAGACCCATCAGATGATGATATAGATCAGTTTCTTAGTAATTTAAATCTACCGATATTACAACAGAACCAGAAAACATCTCTGGACTCACCTCTATCTGTTGGCGAACTCCAGGAAGCTCTCCAGCTCATGCCTAATAATAAAGCCCCAGGCCCAGATGGTTTTCCTGCTGAATTCTACAAAGAATTCTGGACTACACTGGCGCCAACTTTTTACAAAATGTTATTAGAAATAAAGGAGAAAAATAAAATGCCTCCAACTATGAACTTAGCTAATATTACTCTCTTATTAAAACCAGGAAAAGACTCCACACTCCCATCTAGCTACCGCCCAATTTCCTTAATTAATGTAGATTTTAAAATAATCAGTAAAGCTTTGGCTAGAAGGTTAGAGAAAATTACTCCTTCCATAATCCATCCAGACCAAACAGGTTTTATTAAAGGTAGACACTCCTCAACTAACACACGAAGATTAATTAACCTCATAGATTATTCTAACATACAGAATTTGGAAACTATTATCCTTTCTCTAGATGCAGAAAAAGCATTTGACAGGGTAAACTGGAAATTCCTATTCAGGACATTAATTAAATTTGGGTTTGGACCGGGTTTTATTGATTGGATCAGAATATTTTATACCAACCCACATGCATGTGTGAGGACCAATGATCAAACTTCTTCAAGCTTTAGCCTTCACAGAGGCACAAGGCAGGGCTGTCCGCTGTCCCCTTCACTGTTTTCCATATTTATCCAACCCTTAGCAGCGGCCATCAGACAACATGAAGAAATCAAAGGGATCCGCACCAGAGAAATGGATCACAAAATAAGTCTCTACGCTGATGATGTATTACTTTTTCTCCAGAATACTCAAGCGTCCCTTTCCCGCACGATTCAACTTATAAACAAGTACTCATCAGTGTCTGATTACTCTATCAACTGGTCTAAGACCACAGCTCTACCCATTAACTGTCACTTTAAGGGTATACCTGATGCCATAATACGGACAGGAAATATCCGATATTTGGGTATAAATATTTCACCCAAGTTGTCAGAGCTGACACAGTTGAATTACGTTCAGCTTTTGAAAACAACTGAGGGTGATCTTTTGCGGTGGAGACGTCTACCCATATCACTCATGGGGAGAGTGGCTGCCGTCAAGATGATGGTTCTACCGAAAATTAATTATTTGTTTTCAATGATACCCACCAAACCATCCTCCAAGTGGTTCAAGTCACTGGACTCCCACATCTCAAAATTCCTTTGGAAAGACAAACCATCACGTATCAGCTTAAATACGTTAAAACAAACCAAAGGCAGGGGTGGTTTAGAGCTTCCGGACTTTTCTCAGTATTTCTTAGCCAATCAACTGCAATATGTCTCCAAATGGCTCAAACCGAGTTATCCAGACGAGCCATGGCGAGATATAGAGCAAGCACTGTGTGATGATCTACCATTCATCAGTTCAACCATTAAACATCATAAATGTTACAAAAGTATGAACATCAGCTCCACTCTGACAGCTTGGTGGGAATTTCTTAAAATAAACAAATGTTCCCTCTATCCATGTAAGCTGACACCCATCTGGAACAACCCTGACATCCTACAAAATAAAATAATGATAAACTTTCCTCTCTGGAAAAACAAAGGGATAAAACACTTAGATAATATCATAGTAGAAGGAAAGTTTGTGTCATTTGATACGCTCACCTCCCAATATGGAATCAGCAGCACCAAATTTTTAGAATACCACCAAATCAAATCTATAATAGGAAAAAAATACACGCCCAATCAATTGAACCTGCAAATGCCAACCAAGGTGGCAGAATTCTGTAACCTCTGCGCCCCAAAGTTATTATCAAAAATATATAGGCTTAACAATAAAGCAGAAGATTTAATACACCTACCGACTGCAAAATGGGAAACAGACCTACTCAGTAATTTGGATCAAAACACATGGATACAAATATGTTCAAATACATTTAAAATGACGAAAAACTTCAATCTACAGCTGATTCAGTTCAAAATTCTTCATAGGACTCATTATACAGGACAAAGGATGTTCAAGATGGGTCTCACAAAGTCAAATATTTGCTCACAGTGCACAAATAACTCTGTTGATAACTATATACATGCTGTGTGGTATTGTGCTCCTGTCCAAAGGTTTTGGCTTCAGGTATGTGAGGAGCTGTCCACTTGGTCCATATGTAATATTCCAGCACACCCCACATTGTGTTTACTTGGCCATTTAGGTGGCATCAATATCGATAATAACACCTCACGTATGGTCCTTACTGCGTTATGCATCGCAATGAAAACTATTCTCATGAATTGGAAAACAAAAGCCAATCTAAGTATGAACCAATTTAGGAACCTTTTCTTAGATCATAGCTCTTGTGAGACAATGTCTAGCTCTTTAAACAATCAATTGGACCAATCTCATTCACTCTGGTCCCCGGTGATTAGCTCTTTCACTTCACTCACTTCAGTTGGGCGGCTGGCGGAGGTGCCAGGGGCATACGGGCCGCTGGTGGTGCCTTGGGGAGGGGGGCCAGGCTGCGCTGCTCTGCGGGGGACCGGTGTTTATCTTTATTGAGGCTGGGGTAGGTCTGGTCCCGAGGCGACCGGTTGGTGGTGGTGCGGGAGGCCATGGGGTGGGGCCTGGGTGTGGGTGGGGCGGCATTCCTGGGCCCTAGGTTCCGGGGCTGCCTATACCCGGGTGTGGAAGTGGGGGCCTATCTGACCCCCGGGGGAATCTAGGTTGGCCCGGACTCGCTGCTGCGGGGGTGGATGGGTGCGCGTCCTGGTGCCAGATTGGTACCTAGGAGGACCTGGGTTGGGCCGGTTTGGGTTTGTGTGCGCGAGTGCTGGTGTGAGTGTGTGTTTCTGTGTACGTTGGGTGCAGAGAATTTAACAGTGGTGTGGGCACTGGGGGCAGTAGTGGGGGTGAGGTGTGTGACTGTGCCTGGGGGGTTGCTGCCTCTCCGAGTGGTGGGGTGTGTTGCCCGTGTTCCTCTCGGATACGGGGAGGGGATGACTGTAGTGGTGTTCGGGGGTGCGGGCTGCCGGGATCTCCTACTGCCTATTGGCTCATCCTCTGGGAGGGGAAAAATGTTTTTTTTTTCCTCCCAGTCCTATTATCCCTTGGGCCCTCGCCCGCCCACTCCCTGCAAACAAGCACATAGGATCTTAGGGGGTGTGGCAGGGGGGGTCACAAACATGACCTCCTTTTGTGGTGCCCTGGGGGCCGCAAACTCCCCAGTTTTAATTACACTTACTCACTATACATAGACTCACAGACACCTCACATTCATTTGTGGGGTGGCAGAACTCGTGTCACCTGGTGGGCAGAACTACTCAGTCGTGCTCAGCCAGCGATGTAGTTCTGACCATGGTGTCACGCAGTTTCGGCTACTCAATTTTAACTGCCTACACACACACACACATCTCACACCTCATAACACTCTTAGTTGGGTGGGGGGTCGGAGATTAGAGAGTCCTATTTAACCCTTGTTTTATTGGACGTTCCCTGGGGCGGAGTGGGGCGGTTCGGCTCCGGGTCTCAGTCGGCTGCAATGGTGGGAGGGTGCCGTCGTGTGTGTGTGTGTGCGTGTGTGTGTGCGTCTGCGCGCTCGTGTGCATAGGACTGTGGCTGTGGGATTCCCGGCGGCCAGGTACGGTGGTATGGCCACGTGTCTTGAGGGAGTTTGCGGTGGTGCTGCACGCTGCATTAGGGGGGTGGCACATCCAGGTGCATATGTGAAAATGTAGGTGTGTGGGTGTATGCGTTTTGGCATGTGTGAGTTTGGGGTGAGCACTGGGGGTGAGGTGGACAGGGTTCTGTTGGGGAGGGAAAACCCATGGGCCCTCATAGGGGCGCCTGCCTCTGGTGTCGGAGTAGACGATGGCCCGCGGCAGCTGTGTCTGGGGCGGCATGGGGCTCCCGGGGTGTTGAAAGTGGCCCCTGCTTTGGGGGGTGGGTGGCTTCTGAGCCCGGGGGCTCGGGGGCGGATGCCCTGTTAGCCCCTCGTTGGCCGGCCCCCGGCGGGTGTTCCGGCGGTTGGCGTTCGTGCCCCCCTGTGGCCCTTGCTCGACTGCCGAGTGGCGTCTGGCCGGGTCTCACCTTGCATCTCTTCGGAGTGGACTCGCGGTTGCCTCTAGGGGTGGCGGGGTCGGGCCTTCCCGACCTGTGGTTTGGGATGCATGGCTGTGTTCACCACAAACATCTCCTCATTCTCTGTTTCACTCTAATGCAGTTACCTTGTCACTGCAGACTAATGTAGATGTATTATTTCTTATATTTTACACAAACAAATGCATCCAAGTGGCATCACAGAAGCAGAATATGTTCATTACACAATATGTGACCTGTCATTAAATTGAGGGAGGAGCTGCTGATATATCAGTATTGGAAAGGGCGTGCTGGACAGTATCTGTATACAGTGGAACCCCGGGATACGAAATTAATTCGTTCCGAAAGGATTTTTTTTGTAACCCGAACAACATTTAACATGTAAATTGGCTAATTTGTTCCACTGACCTGGAAGACCCCTCATACAATGGAAAAAAACACTGTTCTGCACATTTAATACTGTATGAATAAAGAGTATTATAATACAAATATAATGTAATAATAAAACCTCAAATAGAGTGTATATTGCGTTAAAATTCTAAAAGTTTATTACTTTTATTACAGTACAGTAAAGTATGTACACTGGCAGCGATGAACCAATCAGAGAACATTACGTAATACGTACAGTACGTACACTTACCTCCGGCATGCCTCCAGTAGGTATCCTACCGGTAGGCTGCAAAACAACATTTTTGCCGATCGCCGGGAGAGTTACGCCACCACATGTGAATGGATTCTGGATGCCTGGGCTAAGCTATGTGCTTTAACTCTTGTCAGAGCTTTTGCAAAAGCCGGCATCATTGCTGAACAGCCGACTGACAACGAGACTGGCAGCCGTCAATGATGACAGGAAACCCGACATTTTTGACAGCAAAATTGCCCAGCTGTTCAAATAAGATGCAGAAGATGGTTTTGCGGGAGAAAAGTGATTTAAAAATACAGCGAGTGTATTGTTAAGTAGTAGAATAAAGGTAAACTAAACTCTGTTTTGCTGTTTTGCTTCTGTTGCCTTTTTTTGTAGACTGTATGTTTTAAAATACGGTCAGGAAAATTCAGAAAAAAAGAAGTTTTGGTAAGATTGACAAACTTTCGTAAAGTGAACAAGTTTTCGTAAGCCGAAGGAAAAAAAAATCTGAAAGATATTTTTGTATCCCAGATTGTTCTTATTGCGGGGCATTCGTATCCCGGGATTCCACCGTATCTGCTATCGGTCAAAAGCCCGTATGAATTATCCCTAATAATTATGCACACATCGCTACGTTTGAACTGATCAGGACAGTGAGTTTGAGACACTTTACATGCCCTGAAGCAGTAGTTTGCTGCTTTTGCAATGCTGTGGAAACAAATCTACACTTAGTATTTACTCTGCAATCAAGGTATTTGACTTGATAAAGCAGCCCCAGAAGACCAACTCATGACTGTTAAAAGAAAAAGCTTTTAATTCAGGTCCTCTAACATAATTGGAACAGAATCCTACACAAACACACCGTGTCGCTTCGTGTGAGTGTTCAGATAGCGAAAACGGTCCATTTGTGAGGCTTTCAAGGTAAGCCTAGCACTTAGGCCTTGGCTGAACTGCACTTTGTAGTGTGATCATGAGTGTGCAAGGTGAGGAAATGCTGAAATAAATCAACTCTGCTCTTTCAAGTGGCTGCTGCCCAGATATCTGGATTTGACCATGCTTTAGCAAACAGGCTCTGTGCTATCAGGCCTAGTGATCAGCCTGTCACATGTGTTGCTGAAGATAAATCTAGCCAATTCTGTTTTTATTTGCTGGGTGCACTGCCATGACTTTGCTTCTTTCTTTGGCATCCTGCTGGACGGCATCAGTTTTATGTCACGACCAAACAGAAAACATGCCGGTCCAATGAACTTCTTGGCCAGCCTTTTTGTTTCCATTGCATTGTGTCGACCAGCATTTCAATTGCAAATTGAGGAAGAACTGACCAACCGAACTTCACAAATGTGTTCAACATGAACCATATCCATTGGAACGATTTACTGTGCAATTAGTGAAACCATAAGTTTATTGAAAACATCATCAGAAATAACTACTGTGATACTTGAATTTACACAAAGCAGTATTCCTTATTTACCGGTGCTGTTCACCGACAGGGTGCCGGTGGAAACTGGAT
>QODF01000123.1:1297363-1320033 GCA_024372805.1 Oostethus manadensis | reverse complement strand
ACTCTTAGTTCTAGACTCTTAGCATTCCTCTTCTCTCTCCTCCTACAGACACACCTTCCTACAATCATTCCTAATAAAAATATCAACTGCAAGCTGAAACCCAACTCTGAACCCCTGATGTAACTTCCTGTCATTCAGGTCCCCACAGTTTTATTTACATATTACTTGGCTTATTTACTCTGTTATATCTACTATGTTGGATAATACACATGTAAAAATGTATAGGGGTGCTATTTCATGTATAGAGGGCTCTAATCACATATTTTAACGGCTGTAATCAGGTTTTCTATGTTATAACTATGAAAATATTCTATTTATAAATGAGGAACACAATTTGGCAAAAATCCCAGTCCAGCCTGGAACCAACTGTAATAAAGGAGACAATGCTGTAGTTCATTAAACAAATCCAACAGTGATCTACAAATTTAGCAGTACTTACATTAACTGATCTGCCAGGCCTGATCAATACACGTAAGCACCGCCAAAAGGGGATTTCTCCCTGCACTGCACACTCAAACGTTGCAGAGTGTTTGTTGGTGCAATCTTCATTTCAAAGTACACATTAAAACACTATTAGATAGCAGTTGGTTGGCTACTGTACAACCGTGAGGACAGTTGTGATTGCTGTTGCACAAGCTTGAAACAGACCTAATGATCTGCGGCGTTTGAATAATTCAAGAGACAGATGCTGAGGAGATGGGTTAAGCTGTGGAGGAGATAACCTCCCGGTCATGAAATGTTTGGGGAAACAGCTGTTGAAAACACAGCACTTCCGTGATACCCTGAAAATGAAGCTAAAAGTTGTAAGTAGGTTACACTGTAGTGCTAGAAGTTTCTGCGGCGTGCAGACCTAATCCAGTTTAACAGATGCCTTGTTAAAGTTGGTATAAAAACAAATGGAGAGGAATCCTGCAGTCCCATCCCATTTCACTCTTGCAATCCTATTGTTTTTCTCATTACCGTGCTCCCGTTTGTCCCGAGGCACAAGGAACCTGTCAGTAATTGGCTGAGAAAATGAAAATGTCTTGTTTCGTTCGTTTTTTTGTTTGTTTGTTTGTTTTTTTTTGTGGTAGACAAAGTTCTTTGCATGTTTTTCCTTCCAGAGCCTTGTGGTTTTAATTAGACTTAAGCATCAACTGCAGCTTTAAAGTCTGTTGTTTTCCCACACTTTTCTCTGTATGTGTCATCCCAAATATCAACCTATACCTGCTTCTTCCTGCAATGTATTAAGGGTTGCTTGATTTTCAGCTAGCCCGCACGGTGGTCGAGTGGGTAGCACATTGGCCTCACAGTCAGGAGGTTCAGGGTTCGAATCTCCTTTGGGCATCTCTGTGTGGAGTTTGCATGTTCTCCCCGTTTGTGTGTTGGTTTTCTCCGGTTTCCTCCCACATTCCAAAAACATGCATGTTAGCTTCATTGGCCGCTCTAAATTGTCCATTAGAGTGGGAATAGTGGAATAATAATAGGGAATAATATGTCTTTGTTTGTCTGCACTGCGATTGGCTGGCGACCAGTCCAGGGTGTACCCCGCCTCCCGCCCAAAGCCAGCTGGGATAGGCTCCAGCATCCCTGCGACCCTAATGAGGATAAGCGGCATAGAAAATGGATGAACGATTTTCAGCTCTCTTGTATCTGAAGTTAGGAAATATGGCACAATTTCTTTTGGCGATACATAATATATTTACAGTGGCTTACTTTCCACCCGCAAATAGAAAATGGAGGCCATAAAGGTTTGTGACACACAACTCCAGCCAGGGAATCCTATAATAATGTTTATTGTGTGTGTGTGTTGTTTATTTTCATATTCTCATAGAACATGTGCATAATGATGAACAACTATGTATCAGTCTCCTTTTTTTCTCTACTAAGCAATGCCAGAGTCGGTGCTTTTTTCTTTTTTTACTGTCTACAGTTGCAAAACAACCCACCGTGACACCAAGGAAAGCTGCAGATGACAGAACTTTGGCAAAGAAGGTGAGACAGCCTATTGCATTACTCCAGACAGAACCCGCAGGTGGCGTCAGTTACAATGTAGGGTTGTAATGTAAAGGTTCCTAGGTAATACAGGTTGCGGGGGGGGGCAGGTTTAAAGGAGAGACATTGGAGCGAGTGTTGCTTCGGTTTTCGTACGTTTTGGTTTTGGACCTTCTGGAATAGATTAATGAAAAAAAGAGATGTTCCACTGTATCTCAAATTGTCTCAGAAGTCATTACCAGGGATGATGGGCAGGTGAAATATTTGAGTACACTTTGCTCTCCTCGCCAGCGAAGGGCACCGGCTCTGCTCTAATTAATGGAGGAGGAAGCAGAGACGACAGGAGTGTCAGCAGGAGTGCAAGAGGCCCGAGGCCTCTAACATCCAGCTGTCTGGTCTCATGGAGTTCTTCCATGAGCAAGCTCTCATTGTCGCTTTCAAACACTTCACGTCCTGCCTATAGATTCTGCGCTGATCTCACAGATGTGGGCTGACACGAATTCAGCCTCCTTCACCCTTTTTTTCCCGGGGGGCGAGTGGTTTTGTCCCGTTCACACAAACCTTGTGACAACAAAGCCATTCATAAATGTACAGAACTGTACATGCGTTCTGTCTTGTTGTTGCTTTAAAATGATGTTCCATGCATGAGCTCAAACAGAATTATGCTGACCATAAAAGCAATGTTTACTATGGTCTGCAAAACACACGTAATGTTTACACTCGTTGCTGTCCATGCATCATAAACAGGCCAAAGTGCTGATATCAAATTGTAAATGCTACATTTTTCACAAACTCTTCTTACTGCCACCCAAATGCTGAATCAGCTGGAACATGCAAGTTTTACAACTAAGACGTAACTTTTATTTTTTTATTGTTTCATATATTTGTTATAAAGAACTATTCTCTTTTTCAAACACACAAAGGGACAGCAGAACTTATTAGGCGGTAAAATCCGAGGCCACAAAAAATGCACAAGAAAAGCTCATTATTCAAAGACCCAAGTGGTCCAGACGTGTAGATGAACAGACGTTTACAAAAATCAGATGAAAATGCACCAGAGATCTGCTGGTGTTAAACCAGCCATAATGAAACACTTAACATCGAATCAACCAAAGCATTATTTATAAATCTCCCAAAGCACATTTCCTGTCTAAAAATCTGCAAAGACAGTCGCCATGCCGATTAGGGAGCAGTGAACTACTTTCGTCAATTATTCCCCACAAAACTGGCCGGGACCGGCTAGGGGTCAGGGGAAGTTTGTTTTCAATTTGTGGCCCACAGAATAAAGTGTCCCTGGATGCAAATGAAGAAATGTGCAAACTAATTAAAAATGTAGCATTCTATGCAGAGTACAGTTTATTCTTTTTGGAACGGTACCAACCCTTCATATCAGCCCGTTCCAAACATGCGCCTGACGGGGAGGGGAAGCAAAACTACGGAACAAGCATAAAGACACAATAAGCACACCAATGATCATTTGAGAGGCGAGACCCAAGCAGAACATATTCCAACCAGACTTCAGGAATTTTGCGAGTTTCTATGATTTCCAAAATGAATTCCACGAGAGACTGTTCCGCCTCGTGTAACGCCAACGTATGCTCCTCGATTACGAGTGCGCCATCCCGGCTTTTGCTGACATTTAAAGACAATTATACACTAAAGAGATTTTTAGTTGTCATGCTAAGGTAATTAACATTAATTTCTTTCATTCATTCCTCATTAGGGTCACGGGGATGCTGGAGCCTATCCCAGCTGACTTTGGGCGGGAGGCGGGGTACACCCTGGACTGGTCGCCAGCCAATCGCAGGGCACATATAGACAAACAAACATTCACACACTTTAGAATCTCCAATTAACCATGCATGTTTTTGGAATGTGGGAGGAAAGCGGAGTACCCGGAGAAAACCCACACACGCACGGGGAGAACATGCAAACTCCAAACAAAGATGCCCAACGGAGATTTGAACCCTGGTCTTCCAGATCTCCTGACCGTGAGGCCGACGTGCTACCCACTCAGCCACCGTGCGGCCCCATTAATTTCTTATACTTTTGTATTTTCTATTTTTTAGAATTTGACCAGGACAACAGGAACTGGCTTTACAGTAAATTTTCCTGATTGATGATGAGCGACATTAACATTCAATTAATTGCTCGTTAATTTTAAAATATTATATTAACTCCTGTTTCAATGCCATTGTCATAGTAACAAAATGATGTTGCCAATGAAGTCACCATAGCAAAGGTCTGAATTTCCTATCACTAAGTCATGCTGTTGTTTTTTTGACTACAAATGAGTTGAGACGGAATCAATAAAACCCCTGCTGATTGAGGCTCTCCAGTTTGCCTCAACTGCTACACCAATTATTAGGCTACTGTAATTCCACATCATAGTTTCCGGACCACTGGTCAGGGGCCGCACGGTGGTCGAGTGGGTAGCACATTGGCCTCACAGTCCGGAGGTTCTGGGTTTGAATCTCTGTTGGGCATCTCTGTGTGGACTTTGCATGTTCTCCCCGTGCATGTGTGGGTTTTCTTCCACGTTCCAAAAACATGCATGTTAGCTTCATTGGCCACTCTAATTTGTCCATTAGAATGTGAATGTGAATGTTTGACTCAAAAAGATGTACCACGTCTACAATCCCAGAACACATATATTTAATTATAAAGAAATGGCAATATATTGATATGTACAATAAAAGTTTTGAGACCATATTACAAAACACAACAGAACTATGTTCATTTTCTGTCATGACCTGGGTTTTAGTCGGTGTGGTATTTGCCATGAAATGTCCCAAAATGCTCCACACTTCCCTTGATGGTGTTGCGATTGCAGAGTAGCAGATGAGGTGAAAGCACTTGGAAAAGCATCCATCCATCTTCCATGCCGCTTATCTCAAGTCCTCCTCTCATGCTAAACCAAAGGGATACGTTTTTGTTCTTCTTACTTGGTTCAGCTCCTCCATCATTGTTCTACCTTTCTTAAGTTTAAGAGAAAAAAGCGGGGGTAACTTGCTGCTAGTGTGTTAGTTTTGCGGCACATAGCGCAGGGACTGTCAATCAAGTGGGCTTATTTTTCCTTTTTTTTCTTTTTTATGTATAATAATTATTTTTTATCAGACTATTAATTTCTTATATCAGCAGTCATCATATCAGACCAGCAGAGGTGGGGACGGGGCGTGCAGCCATGTTTTGGTTCAGCGCATGGACGCCGTGAATGTCACGCCATCTACCCACAATGCCTTTGCCATCGACTGGTAGACGTATTGAGCACCCTGGTCTACAGTATATGTGCCCTGCGATTGACTGGCAACCAGTCCAGGGTGTATACTGCCTCTTGCCCAAAGTCAGCTGGGATAGGCTCCAGCATACCCGCGTCTCTAATGAGGATTAGCGATTTAGAAAATTAATGAATGAATGGTCGCTTCAAATATAAGTGGTAAAATGCATCATATAGAGCAAAAAAATGTAGATAAAAGATATAAATTACATTTATGTACAGTTATTTCACAAAATTAAAAACCAAGAACAGACATTTAATCTGGAAAAGCAGCGAATGAACAGGCTGAATAGGTGTCGGGCATGTTAACGCAGTGGTTCCCAAACTTGTTTTGCAGCGCCCCCCTTTTGGAGATAAAATGATTTTCAGCCCCCCCCGAAAATATATGGTAATAACGAATAGTGTTTGTGGTAGCCCCTCGCCCCACTGTCATAACGCCGGGCTCCCCCTAGGGGGGCGCGGCCCCTACTTTGAAAACCACTGTGTTAACGTAACATAATAACAGGTATTCAGCTACACCATCGCATAAAGAACATACCTGGGAGGTTGGATTGATATAAAAGCCCAGGGAGTCCAACAAGCACATTAGCAGTAAGCAAGTTCACCAAGCTCCCAATCTCATTCCACATGAAGGAATTTAATTGAATTGAACTGAATTTAATTCAGTTCAAAAAAATCCTTACAGTCTAGAGTGTTTGTCGTGGATCATCTCCCAAACTTGAAAGAACACAAACAAAGGGGGCTGGAGTATAAAGAAGAGAACAAGAGCACATGGAAAAGATGAACGACAGTGACAACCGCAGTTCATCATCCCAGCAGCCCATCTGAGGGTAGCGCTCAGGGAAAATGCCATGCCCACACTCCCCCATCACTGCTCTGTCAAGGTCGAGTCATATTGGAAAAGAAGGTAAGGATGAGACAAATGAAAGTGCAGCGCTGGGGCAAAGGCACACGGGTCAGTCTGCCCCCCAGTCAAATGTCAGCCGCTAAAGTGACACAATTGCAATTTCGGATATACAACCACAGGCTACAACCTTTTAGTGAGAAAGCGCAGCAGAGGTTGCCCTTCAGTTGAGTGGCGACTTTCATTCATGTGATGGATGGATAGTGTGGGGCACCAGAAAGCATACAATCTTGTGTCTGTAGAGTGTGTTGTGAAAAGGCTATGTCATCAAACACCAGCGCTCTTGCAGGTTATGGCGGAAAATATTTGTACAAGAACTGTTTGTGTTAGAACCAAACGTTAACATGGGTTCCCTAGGCTGACATATTGGAGGTGCTAATTATGACCTGAGTGGTTAGCATGTTGGCCACACAGTCCGGAAATCTGGAAGACCTGGGTTCCAAGTTTGCATGTTCTTCTTATGCGTGCGTGGGTTTTCTCCGGGTATTCCGGTTTCCTCCCACATTCCCAAAACATGCACGTTGGGTTCATTGGGGACTCTAAATTGTCCATAGGTATGAATGGGAATGTTTGTTTGTCTATGTGTGCCCTGCGATGGACTGGCGACCAGTCCAGGGTGTACCCTGCCTCTCGCCCAAAGTCAGCTGGGATAGGTTCTGGCATACACTAGTGAGGATAAGCGGCAAAAAAATAAATGGATGGATAATAATGACCTCACACAACGATAGCATAAAAGTCTCCATTTAAAAAATAAAAAATAAAACACGCCATCCATGTGTGGCATATTTTTATTTTATTTTTTTTATGGTGCGATAATATAATTTGAAATTGAGTGCTCCAAGTTTGTACAAAACAAAAATTTGCTGTGCTATTGATGATGTCACCCTGTCTAAAAAGTGAGAGAATGTACTGTATGAGTGACAGGCAGGGGCGGAGCTTCAGGGGAGCTGGGAGGCCGTCACGCCCCCGGTCCGAGCCCTAAGGGGCCCGGACAGGAGGTGAGACTTGTTTGGGCCCGTTCATTTGCACCGCCCCCGGCCCCACTCGGATTTGTTCTGCTACCGGGGACAAGTAAAGTCAAATAGCACTTGAGGCACACTGACTTTGTTGGGAAAAAAACTGAAGAATTGAGTTTTTGACCCCCCTGCAGGAGAAATACAACGCAGTGATGACCCAGGACCGAAATCCACAGATCTCTCAGAAAAGAGTCAAGTTAGGTAATAAGAATGTCAGACTTGCACTGGCCAAGTATTGTTGGACTGGTTCAAGGTGGGGAAGGGTGTGATTGGAACTCTCTGTTCCACATCCAGATGTTCTTTGTTGTCTGCCTCAGAGCAGGGGAAGGGTGAGGAGTGGATTACCAAACTCTTTCTAGGACACGAGAGACTGTCTTGAGCAGAGGAAGTAGAAAATGTGGATTTGCAGTCACACCAACCCAGTCTATGGTGGTGGCATCCACAATCCTTACACGACACAGGAACACGTGTATTCCCCTTTTCTCTGCGTTCAAATGATGTAACAAAGCCAAAACCGGCAGCTAATTCATGCACGTAATGGCATACGCCTATTAAAGCACCTCTATTATTATTTATATCCAGTACGTAATGTGATCATGTACACAGTCATGATAATATGTCATATTTACAGTATTTTGCAGTACTTTGGTCATTTTCAACATTAATAGTAATAGACAATAGTACCATGCATGGGCCCACTAGACAGCTAAAGCACGGAACAATGTTGGCCTTTTTAGCAATATTTAATATGCTCATAATGTCCAGCACTTCATTTCCGGTACTGATAAAGGCAGCAGCTCTTCCCTCAAGCGTGTTGCTGTGTGGAGCACTTCATCACTGTCACGCTGATATCATTATCTTCAGAAAAATCCATGACAAATGTTGTTTCATTTTCATGCCAATACTGGCCAATGAACCCGAAGGTCCGTAAACAGAAATTAAACACAACGACCAAATGATCCCAAAGTGAAACCCACAGCATGTCATTTAATTAATGCACCAATCCCACAAAAAATAATTAACCCGTCAATCCGTCAATCAGGCATTCGGTTTTGATCTGTCTATGGAAAGAATTGCTTTGAAATCCAAACAAGTCGGCGGTTGCTGACTTGTGGCTCGGGCATCTGGTCCGGATGCCTCCCGGGTGCCTCCCTGGTGAGGTGTTTCGGGCATGCCCGGTCGGGAGAAGGCCCCCGGGAAGACCTAGGACACGCTGGAGGGACTATGTCTCACAGCTGGCCTGGGAACGCCTTGGTGTCCTCCCAGTGGAGCTGGAAGAGGTTGCTGGGGACCGGGAAGTCTGGACTTCCCTACTGAAGCTGCTGCCCCCGCTACCGGGATAAGCGGAGGAAAATGGAATGGAAGGGAACATGGTAACATTTTAGAGGCAATACTGACCTTGCTGTTTGAACAAGCAGTCTAGCATTCGGGAAAATGTGGAATTATTTGAATATAGGGAACAAAGTGTTCTCGGAAACAACCATGGTGCCAAATCCTGTAAATCCTGCTTGTTGTCAGGGTCTCGTGTAGTTAAGCCGCTGGCACAAAACGGGCTGATGGAGCTAAGTAGTTGTAAGGAACCAGGCAAGGGGGGTGTGCCCTCGTGTGAGACATGCTCAATTTCACAGGTGAACTCCGTTAAAAGCTTCCTCTCAATGGCAGTCCCTGCACCATCTTTTCCCTTTCTGTTTGCTTTCACCATTACATCCCAGTTGCTTAGCCGTCCTCTCCCTGCACCCGCTCGCTTTCATTATGCACACACCAAATTGGGGGCGGGTTTATTTTATTCTCACCTTTAAGAATGCGGGTTGAGGAAATCTCCCTGGCTTTCTTCAGCAGGCATCTACTGTCTAAGAAATGGTTCACGGGGAGCTCATCAATCAAAAGCACAACTTATACATACTGCAAAAAGAAATACACAAAACCAACTTTGCTCCCTTTTTTTACCGGCTGCTTCTTGCATCTAAAGACCCACAAACAGCTTTTGGAAAGGATACTCAAACTGGGTTTTCTAACATCCGCTCATATTGCACAAACTGACAAGAGTAGAAGAGTCTTGCACCATCTGCACAATGAAAGGCAGGCCTTGCACAGTGCTGTGTAGCAGCAGACTAAACATAACTATACAAATCTAATCCTGGGTTTGCAACATCCACCAACCTATAAAATATACACTCCCGCCACTGTCTGTGGCTCTGCTGTCCGGTTCTGTTCCATTCCAAAGCGTTTCTTTCCCGTCTAGCCTCCACCCATCCAACATAAAGAAGAGATAAATAACAAACTTGACAATGGAGGTGTCAAGTACATTTCCAAAACCTCTGTTAGCAATGATAAGAACAAGGAATGCTCTTTTTTGTGCCAGACTGCAAACTGATCCCAGACAGACCAAGTGCATCAAATATGAAGGAAGACAACCTTGAACTGAAAGTGGCCTTGAGCAAGTTACAGAAGCTCTAGGGGGTGGCAGGAGAGCAAAAGGTGGGGCACCAGGAAATGATCTCTTCCGGCCTGTGTAGCCCCGCATTGCCCTGTTCCACTTTGCTGTTGATTAGCAAGGGACCTATCAATCAATAATGCCTTTCATGGGCCTACCACTGTAACCCTACCTTAGTGCCTTCCTATCCCACAGCCAATTACGTGATGCGATCAATACGCGTCACCAATGGGATATCAGCACTTCTTGTGACAATTTTGCGGCAAAGGCCCGAAAACTCCGAGACCAGTACAAACAAGCAAAATACAAACAAACCTCCAAATCTTCCTCCCATGCGTCCCAGGGGTGCGTGTTATCTCTTCCATTTGGCAAAGAGACAATACGGGGCTGGGAATCTTTCCTGTTTGAGTGTGTGTGTGTGTGTGTGTGTGTACAGCTGGGGGATGGAGGTGTCCGGGGGTGGGGGGATGGGGACTGCCTTCCCTCTCCCCGGAGCACAGTCCAGATCTTAATCTATTCCCGACTGCAGGAAACAGCCACGGCCAGTCTAGCACCACAGCAGCACAAACGGCTGAAGTACTGTTTTGACCAAATGAAGCGGACAGTGTCGTTACATATTACAGAATATTTATGAAAGAAGAAAGTTAACGGGGTTCTGATGTCTGGTTTGAGGGGAACTGCAGGGGAGATATTCAGCCATCTGGCTTGTCACAACAGAGAGGCGACCTCGTCATTCCCGTCTCTCTGTAGAGCGACGGCGCCCAGCAGAGCACGGCTGGCCCTGCAAAGATGCAGGCGCCATCGCCCTGCATGCCCTCGCTAATCGCCCCCGAACAACCACCATGCAGATGGAGCCTCTGTCGAAATCAGATGGCATCCATAAGGGTCCGTGATTCTATCAACTGGTGGAATGGGAGAAAAATGGCAGCGTGGTGTTAACTTTCTTGCAAGGAACAATAGATTCTTCCGTGGAGACAAGGCGTGAGAGGTGTTTGTAGTAGAAACTGGGATTTCCACGTTAACAAAATGTCAGGATCGCGAAATTGGCCAATAAAAACATAATTTACTGTCAAATTGACATCATGTGGATAAAATGCTGTCATCGTGAGGAATGATATACCCGGCGGGCGGCTGAATTGTGGCGGGATCTCATTACAAACCCTAAACCGCCCGCTCCAATGCTAAAGCTTCGCTTCCACCAGCTTCACCGAGTGTGAATGGAAGCCAGCATGCTAGTGCGGCTGTGTGTAGGACGCGGCCTGGATGAGTTTATTTTGGCCCTGTTGTGTTTACTGCTTTAATGTAAGGAGCATTTTGCAATGATGGATGGCGACATGCAGGCTCTGAGTGAAAAAAGAGACTTTCTCACACACAGAACATCCGTCTGGCCTTCAAAATAAGAGCGCTGTTTGACACTTGTCTAACTGTAAACACAATAAGCATGTCCTAAAAAAAATATCTTACACGGAATTTGGGGAAAAATAAAACAAACTTCCTAGGGCCCTATTAATGCAAACGAACGTTTTACGATTACTATCTGTTGGAGGAGTACCTTAATCTGGTGTGAAATGTACACAAAGAGAATCCAATGAGGATGTGTTAGGTCCGTTTGAACTACAAAACCTTCCTACAGTACAAGGCGGAAGGAAGCACAGGTGCCCGGCATACTCGGCAGGTAGATGAGGGGCTGGTTACAAACTTTGGTTGTATTTAGTCAATATTGGCTACTCTAGATACTCAAGATCCCCCCACTGCCCTATAAAAGCACTTGACAGTGACTGTTATTTAAGTTTGTGCTAAACCTTCCGTTCTAACCACCCTTGGGAAGACGGAAATGAATCATTCGTATGACACACGCCAGCAAACACCGCCTGGGTTTTACCACCTCTTGGCTGAGCTTCACTGGCATGAAAAGATCCCGAGCAGCTGGCAAAAAGTTTCTAACGTCTAGAATCCCGGATTGGTCGCGTGTTGCTTGATTCCTGACTCCAAGGGAATATCTGTGTCTAGGTCAGGAGAAAGACGAGACTGCCCCTTCAGCTTGTTAAAAGGTGAACTTCCCTGCTGCAGGGCTCCCCTTCCCGAGTTGAGTGACCTTGAACATTCCCTGCAGCTGAACTACCCTGTACTCTCCTTTAAAAGCAGATGATCTCTGACCAATCGGTGCACACGCAAATGCCAATGTGAGGTGTTTTTTTTACTATTAAGCGATATATTTGCAGCATTAATGGCTTCTTCTAAGTGTGTGTGATGTTTTGTTGATGTTCTGATATCATCATAGTCGGAATGACAGAATTGCATCCCATCCCAGCCTCCCAGATTTTGTTTCCAGGTGTATCGATTTGTATCCAATGCAATAATTAGAAGATCAAATAATACACCCGTTGTTTATTTCCACAAAATTCTTGGACAATTGTGCCGGACAGGGTGTGTTTTGCTACCCAGCGTCTGCTCGCAAAGCTTATCCAAGGAAATAACACTGCATATCCACGCTCCGTTTCCGTTGACTAAGATAGGTTTCGCCCGTTTATCCTGCATTTGGAAGTGACAACATGAAAAACGAGCGAAAAACAAGCGACTGTTAATCTAAGAAAAGAACCATCGTATAAACATCGGCCATAGCCAATGCAAGCATTTGGAAGGTCCTGTAGAAGAAAGCACTGGTGTAACAAATGTCAACCAGGTAGACCAAGGAAAGCATCAGCAGTTGATGACAGAAACTTTGTGAGATTTGTACAGAAATGCACCAAACAACGGTTAGTGACATCCGCAACAACCTGCAGAGGTATTACTATCTGCTGCTTAGAGAGGACGGAAGAACAATGGCCACACCAGAAGATACTCGTAAGCATAAATGCAAGAATGGCTAGAATTTGCCAAAAAGAGGAAAACTTCATCAGTCTATAAAACTTTCGTCTCGTTATAGGCTCATGCCGTCCCAATACTCCTGTCGTAAGACTTCAATGTGGACATTACATTTATTTGACTAAGGTAATGCACCATGTTTACACTTCAAAGTCCACATTAAAGTTAATGACTCCATCAGATTGCTTTGTGTTCTCTGACCACAACCTCAGAGTAGTCAATAATTCCATGCACCACCTCCGGAGATTCATATTTAACACTACCTATCTCATAAACACATTATGATGGGACGTGTCCGGGCGGGAACTCCGTAAAGGTTACATGCACATGCATCATGGCCCATTATGCAAATTTAAACGAGGACCCCTTCCTCCTGGGAAACACTAAAACCCCCAAATACAGTTAAATAAAACAACAGGTCAATGTACTTTTCATGGGACGTTGTGAAATTGAAAGTGGTTTCCCTTGTGATAGAACCATTTCTATCGCCCTGAGAAATAACAGAGCGGCCAGCTATGAAAAGGTCAGCGCACACGTCCAAAAGTTACAGTTCGAAACAATTTTCATAGCCCCAGGAGGAGAGTCACCCCACACAAAAGGGGTAAAAAACCCGTTCCCTTCCTGCCAATTCCATTAGCCCCCAGTGACACAGCCCCAGCTGTTCAAGCCAGGATGTGTCCCTAACAAGCTCCATTAGCAGTATTACCTGCATCCGGCTAGAGCTGGGGTCAGGGGGTCAACAGCCGACCAAAGGCTTGGATTAAATTACCCCTGGGGGAGGCCAGCACGGGTGGCTGTCTACAGTAGTGAGCCCCCCCCTCTGAAGTAGAGATTTTTTTAATAGTAGGTTGGCAGTCCTGTTTTCTGCTTTATTCTCCCTCACGGATCTCATTTCCTAACCTGCAGATGGGCTTCTAGTTAAATGACGTAAGCTCTTGTTGCTTTTGTACGCGGACATGCAAAGCAAAGGCTTGAGGGGGGGGTGCAGTGGTCAGATTTTTGCTATTGTTTTCTCACATCCCTGTTTGTTTAGCCTCCAGCCAAGTATGAAAAGCAGCTATTTCATAATAACAATGTAATTCCACAATATTCAGCTCCTACTTCTAGCCCACAGCAGCCAATATTTTTGGTGGAAGGTGGACACAGGGGAAGAACCTCAGAGTGGAAGCAGCGAGGGAAGCTGAGAACGCTTACATGCACGCACATCGACACCTACCTGAGTCATCTCCGAGGTACTCGTCTTTCAGACACAGACTGCGGTGCTGGATTCAGAATATGTACTATACACCTACTTGTAGGATGCCCTCAATATCAATGCTCATTAGTACTCCACCCAAATCCTTGAGGCTAAGATGAATGCTTTGCTGCCTTCAAGAGTACAATGAACTATCCTTCTGACCCCATTGGAGGTTATCTTGGCGGCGTCATTGGCATTTAATGCATTTGATGCTGACAGAGACTCATTTCAAAATACCAGTTCTTAGATTTGTTTCTGTTATTACCAGCAAATCCATCCCTTCGGGTACTTTGGATGTCACACACATTGCGGAATGGGTGTGTTAGCTCAGTGCTCACCTCATGAACATCACAACGATCCCTCACTGTGAACTCCAAGGATGCGTGAGTGGACAACACAGACCATAACTCTGATGACTGGGATTGGCACAGTCGCAGTTGTTAACAACCTCTCAAGAGTCTCACGTGCAGGATTGTAAATAGAAAATACTGATACTCTTAAGAGGGCATCCACGCAAGAAAACGCATTTAAGTTTTACCTCCACAAAGCTAGATCGAGGCAAAAAAGGGAAAAACTTCCCAAAGGGAATTCATTGGTGACTATTGCAAAAAACTTTGGATCTGTCCAAAGAGAAACCTTTTTTTGCCTTTTCAGCCTTGCACATTTTGTGAGGCCAAATCCAGCGTTTTTTCCAAAACGGCTACCAGAGTGGATGAATCCCAAAACAGCTTCCGTACATCTCCATGTGAACAACATCTCCGCCTTCTTTTGGAAAAAGATGATGTCACAATTGCTTTATACTTGCATTCTGGCCTATTTAGCCATTGTCAGGATTTTAAATGCTTAATTTAGACAAGAATATGTATTTGGTCCCTTCACTGCCACAGATACATTGCAGCCCTGTGGGAAAGGCTGTGCAAAAATGTAAGGTATGTATACTTTTACATTTAAGCCTAATCTGCATAATGAGGTGTGCAAGTTCTGCGACAATCAGCTTGGGAATTAAAACCCGTGCAAAGTCCACAGTGGTAAATGACACACAGGACTGTGTAAAACTGGGCAACTTAGACTCTTAACACTTTGGCCAAAAATGTTTGATTGTCGGGGTGCGCGTGCATCATCAACTGTATCCCAAGGGCTGTTTTTTGGATGCCCACCAAGAAGAGTTGCAAAGCAGATGAGCAATTTCTGAGCGTCATTTCTGAAGAGTCTGTCCATACATCACGGAAGAGGTGGCATTCCAGTTCGGGTCTTCCAGTGTGCTGTCTGAGGACTTGCACTGAAGCCCAAACTGGAGTCAACGCCAACCATTAGAACATAAGAAGGTAGCAGCAAACGGAGAAACACTTTTTTCCGCTTCCATACAATCTGTACATTCAATGAAAGTCCACTAAAGCATTTCCAAAAGAAGCAATCTACGAGTCGACTTGACTGCGCGGTGACTTAATCACCTGCAAGGCATAATCACGCACAAGACTTGATCAGAAGCCATTAATCCCCGCTCACGTTCAGCAGCTAAGAAGTGTCGTCTACAGCAAACAACGCAATCGCTCTGCTCGACCTCCTCTTCATCTGGCTGGGCCGCCGATTGTGTGGTGAAGCGCATGCTTCTGACCTTTTCCTTATCATAAATCACCATGTGCTTCTGTTCTGCTGCCAGATTTTTGTTTAACCAATTTGTCGCTGCGGGCCCCCACCCCTCTGCTCCCGCTGCAGATTCTCATAGTGGGATTAGTGGGCGGATCAAAGTGCGCCATGCTGACCTCTCGCTTGCCTCGTAATCATAGGAGTCTGGAGCTTTGCGGACCAGATAAGTCAAAGCTAATGGCGGCTATCAGGAAAAGAGCGGGAGAGAGAAATATCAGCCAGAGAAACCGAGCGACTCTGTAAGTTATTTTGTCTTCACGATGATATGCCAGAAAAAAATGGCTTCCGTACTCTTTTTCGTGCAAGACACTCATCAGAACTTGTCTGATCACAGCAAGACATATGAAGTGAATGCTTCTCCGCATCGTGGATCGTTCGGGCTTTGGAGACAGACACGGTGGCGCAAAACACAGCCAGACACAAACCCGCGAAAGAAAACAAGAAAAGAAACGTGCTGCGACCACTGCATGAACACACACAACCTTCAACAAACAAGATCTGTTTTTAAAGCCGAATTCCAGACAAACCACTACAGTGATTCCGAAAAATCTCATCCCCCAACAGGACGTGACATTTTTTGACACACACTATTGCGAAACTCCATCCGTGCATCCTTTGTGCTGCTTATCCTGCTCTTTTTCTCTGGGTGCTCCGCTTTCCTTTCACCTCCAAGACCGTGCACGTTATTTGGAGACATAAACCACTGTATGAGTTGCTGGCACTAGGCTTGTTCAAGCACCATTGTGGACACATGTGGTGAGGGGCCCGCACTCGGCAGTGCCGCCTTAAACACATCAATGCAATGGCTGCATTCCAAAAGCACTTTGAGTTGCCCTGGTTGACTTCCCCTACTATGACATCAGTATGAGGCCACTTGCAGAGCCGAGGGGAAGCGGATGTGGGAGGAGTGGAAGTGATAAATGGAATGCACTTTTGCTTGTTCACTTTCAGCCCAAGCGACCGCGGTCGGACCACTGGTTGTAAGTGCATCACTCGCTTGTTTCCCGATCCGCATTGGCTCGCAATCCGATCCAATTTCTACACAGTCTTGCCAATCCGGTGCTTTATTTTTTTGATAAGCTTTTGTTACAAAAAATAAATTTGTGGAATTGAATATGGTTATGAAAAATAGCTCTACAAAGCATTACAAATAATCCAAACAAAGTATTGCAGAATTTACCTGACCAAGAATAATAAATTGGCTTTTGTAACAAACCTTTGTGAGGCAGGTCCCCAATTAAAATAAAAGTCCATTCAAAAATATTTAAATTGTTAAAAGCAGCATGCAAAAGACTTTTAGGTTAGGACTAATCGTTTGACATGGTTATAGATCAATTTGTGGTGTGATTTAGAATTATTTTTAACAAACTCTCTTCAACACAATAGTAATTTGTTGACGGTCCCTAGTATAAACATCAGCGGTTCGAGTGGCGCTTCTCATGCCAGCTTTCCCCACCGGGACGGAGTGGCACTGTGAGGGGAAGCTCCTGCTGTAACTATGGAGCAGAATATCCAATGTGAAAGTAAGTTCGCCACGGTACACGGCGGACATGTCTGCACGGTGGTGTTGGGTTTTCTTCTTTATCCGGGTGGCGGGAGTCAAGTGGGAACCGCACCTACCACGGGGTCCCAGAATTACGGCAACTGGATCAGCTCGATCTTGTGGTGGAAGCCGATTTCACACAGCAGATCGGCGAGCGATCTCCATCCTGAAGATCATCCCTCGTATCGTCAAACTGCTTCTTACAAAAGTACGCAGATTATTATGATTTTTGTTATTTTATGATTACTTAATAAGCCTTATTTGCACATTGCCATTCTTTTTAAAAAAATGTGTTTCCAAAGTTGTGGGTTGTTAGTGTCAATATATTGTTATTGTTTAAAAATTATACTTTTTTGTTTGTTTAGAAATCCATGTTGCCGCTGGAAAAATATTCAAATAGAAAAATGACCGTTTTATGCATTTTCTTCCAAACAAATGGTGTTTGATGTTCATTGCTGCCATCCCATGGATGTACTTTTCTTGCACCACTGCAATGCATTGTGGTCAATATACAACTCTCAAGTGACCATCGATGTTGACTCGCTCCCTCAGCCCTCCAAGTGTGGATCTCACCAAGTTCACTTCAGCTTTTGGGAGAAACGGAACCACGCTTATGATGGCGGCGGGGGCTCCCCCCAGGGCAACTCAAACTGCCGCTGGAGTGCAGCCACTGACTACCTCAGAGGTTCTTCTACACCCTTGACTCTTTTCATCTTGGGAACACATTTGTACCGTGTTGGCCCAGGCAAAAGGTCCATGCTGGGATGCCAATCAGTGTGTGCCAAACAGGCGTGGAGTGGGCCCAAGCACAGTAGTAGGCGTATGCGCGTATGGTTTTCCAAAACTGCAAAGATGGATACTTCAACTACTGTTCTGTGGCGCGATGGAGTTCTGTAAAGGACCTAAACTACAACTTGTCAGAACCAAAGCACATCGTGGTCACCTTCCCCCTGAGTGCCATCTAAACGTCACACCCATCTGCTCCCTAAAGTCGCCTGTTGACATCTAAAAGGGAACCGCAAACGCAAAAGTCTTTGAGCAGATGGGTCCGCGTCCTCTTCCGCTCGGCGGACCTCAATTTGATTGGACTTCACGCAAACATGACGCCTGCCATCCCAGGGCTAATAAACCATGTGAGAGCAGGAAGGGATAGGTTACTTTATGCAGACAAGCTGGTATGCAGGGTGTGACTTTGTTTTGTTTCTGCAGCGCATGACTTGAATGGAACCTGCACAGTTCCAGCCATACCAGTGGAGGTGCAGCTCCGCACTGGGCTGTGGGCAATCAAGTGGGTGAGAAGAATAGAAGCAAATTCTTGGGTCATGTGCGTCACAGCCGGACGGCGGTCTGAGGACGTCGCTCGGGGTTACACACTCACCTGTGACATCTGAGGTCTGAAATTGATCTCCTTCAGGTCCACAGATCCAGGCGAGAGGTTGTGCAACATCTGGCACAGGAGCACGCCGTCACGCAGCGCCTGTGCCAGGTCGAACACGGCCGCTGAGGGCCACACCACCCGGTGGTTCGGGGGCAGGACCTTGCAGTCTATCAGCCACCGCCCGCATTGCCTCCACTCCTCCATGGCTTCTGCGTTTGCGCGCACAATCACACCACCAGAGTCCGCCGCGCCGCGCCGCGCCGCGCGTATCCTCCGCCACCAAGCCGGCTCACAACTTCGCGTGGGGATGCGAACAGTAGCAGCCCTCACTCGTTCTTCTCCTCTTCATCCTTCCAAAAGTTCCCCCCGCACATCCACACTCCGCGCGTCCGCGTCAACGGCGGCGAGACGCACGAGCAGCGCGCGGTCCGAGACGACGCGCGGATCTTCGGGAGAGGCTAAGAGAAGAAGATCCCGATCCTTCCTCCGAGCCACGGCCGGCAGCGTCCCGCTCCACCTCCGCAGGACTTTGCGTGACTTTGCTCGTCGCCTGGAAGCGCCGCTGGAGGACCTTGCGGGTCTTCCTCGCCCCCTTCCTCTTTCCCTTGTGCCTCCCCCGCTCCTCGCTTTCCTGTCGGACAGAGACACGATCCGGTCCCGAACTCCTGACTCCGGACACAGCGCGCCCTCTTGACCCGGAGGTTGAACGTACTCTTTACGCGGCGCTCGGGTAAAGCGCGGCGCTCGGTGTGTTGACACTTTGTTGGGAGACGCGCCGCACTCCACGGCTGGAAGTGCGTTCGCGGTCACGTTTCGGCGGGGCGGGAGGGCGCGCCCCCTGGCGGCCGCAGCTCCGCGCTGCACCGGGAGGCCTGCGCGCAGGCTTTTAAAGGGACAACGCAGCCGCAGGATGCGTTCATGAACAATGACACGCCTTTGATTAAAAACAGGCCACCAGAGATCTTGTAGCTGAAGACTTTCCCTCTTGAATCCAAAAGGCCTTTTCAGTTCGGAAAGCGGTCACACTTTTGGGATGAAATATCAAAAGGTATTCAACTACAGTACAAGAAGAAGTCCACTTTTCTCCTCAACCACTGCATGGGTCATGGGTCACCATGACCTGGATGACTGAAAACCTACACAGATGAAATGTAACACCTTTTTAAAGACAGCTAAATAGTCAAACACCAATGCTCCCAGTACCGCACTATAAACTATGCAATAGTCAAGTAATAACCATGTAATAACTGTGCAATAACTGTTCAACATGGCCACAGCGGTAAATACTGCATATAACTTGAATATAACAAATATTGCCTTGTTATGCACCTACACTGCTCTTTTGTGCTCGCTGCTGTAAACCCGAAATCCCCCCATGCGGGACTAATAATAGCATATCATATCATATCTTATCTTACAATACTGTATTCTGGATGCCTGGAATTGTTTCTCACACGATGAAAGAACACTGAACATTGTGAAGAACTTTGTGAACCCCTTCAATAACCTTACAGAGTTTAGAAAAGGGGTGTCTGAAGTGTGGCCCATGAGCCATTTGCTGTTTTTTTATTTTTATTTTATTTTTTATTGGCCCACAGCACATTTAATAAAATAGAAATTAACAAGAAAAGGAAAAAAAGCAACAGTAAAAATGGAAATATCTGCAGTAATTTCACAAGAATACAGTTAAAGAATCAAAACTAAAAAAGCTAATCTAACAGAAAAAAGAGAATTTTACTTCATTTTATTAGTTAGCTCAAACATTAAAGAAAAAGGACGTAATTTTTTTTAAGTCAGGATATTGTGGGAAACAAAAAGTTTTAATTTTTTGGACAATTGTGTTATGGAAAAAAGTTAGAATTTAACCCCAAAAAAACATAACTGGAAAATATACGTGAGAATATAGTGGGAAGATACCTGTGGGAATAATTATGATGGGAAAACTTCAGGAAGAAAGCTGAATTTGTTTGAAAATGTAAAAATATACAGTATATTGGGAAAAATTGAAAACAACTGTTATTTTAAAACAGTCATTTGAAAACAAATGTAATATTAAGAGAGAATGTTGTATTGTAATGAAAATAAAAAGTCACAATTTCACAAAAATAATTCATAACATTATCAGCATATAATCAGGAAAAATAATCCCATTTCAGTAGCATAGAGATGAAGTAGGAAAGAAAAAAATGGACTCAGCCTCCACCCTGCCTCTTGCTCAAAGCCAGCTGGGATAGGCTCCAGCATACCCCTGCAACATTAGTGAGAATGGGTAAAATTAACAGAAACAAACAAAATGGAATATTAGGTTGGGGAAAATATTATGGGAATCATGTCAAAATATTACAAAAAACATTGCAAAGATTGTCTGAAAATAAAGTTGAAATATTTGGGAAAAACAGCAAAAAATGGGGGCACAAAAGAATAATACGCTTAACAATACACATTTTCACCTGTATCACAAAGATGAGACATTTTTTTTCTTTTCATTTTTTGAAATATATATAACCTTTCATGTGTTGATTCGCCCAAAAATGGGTCATTTGAGTTTTCAGTGTGTTCTTGGTGGAAAAAGTTTGGAGACCCCTGGTTGAAACTATCAAAAAGATACTTCTTTAGGCCTTTTAATGGGTTTCCAGGGTTCCTGTTTATTCGGCACTCTTGGACCTCACAAGCAGTGGTGATTGGCTGTACATCTAGCAGTCTGATAGGCTTCCGATGGAGATAGTGGAATCTACCGGATAGTCCACTGACATATCATCTACCCCATCTAAGGGCATACCCACACTAAGCCCTTCATGTCATTCTGGACTTGGGCACGGTTCCGAAATTCTCTCATTCGCCCATTCGTGCTTTGCTTTATTTGCTTGTCCCATCACGGCATTACTGCAATTTCCTGGACTTTTACTTTTTTTTGAGTCATTCCGGCTATTTCTTTTGAGGAGGGTGTCATTTTCCATCCATCCATCCATTTTTCCTCCGCTTATCCGGGTCCGGGTCGCGGGGGCAGCAGCTTCAGTAGGGAAGTCCAGACTTCCCGGTCCCCGGCGACCTCTTCCAGCTCCATCGGGAGGACACCGAGGCGTTCCCAGGCCAGCTGGGAGACATAGTCCCTCCAGCGTGTCCTAGGTCTTCCCCGGGGTCTTCTCCCGACCCGGCATGCCCGAAACACACAGTCTTTAGTCAGCAGATCATACTGACTAAAGACTGTGTGGTTGACTGTAATTCTTCAGGTAGAAGTTCCTGCAAAAGAGGGCAGAGTTACTCTATGCATCAGCAGGATGTGATGGTGAATGTCTGGAGAAGAGAAGAAGACAGCCTGTCCGTGGGTCATCATCCTCGAGCAGTTTGTGCTGCCAGTGGTGAAGCATGCTGGACCAGCTGGTCTTTAGAGTCTTTAGAGACCTGTTGCTGCAGGGAGACAGAAGAGAATTTCACAGTTTCTAACTAAAGTTCACACAAGCAGTAACTATTTTGGCAGCATTTCTTTAGGAGAAGAGATACAGATAATAAAAAAAAATAGAAGATAGGGGACTTTAAAATGAAATGAAATGTACTGATCTTTGGAAGTAATGCACATTGTGTGCGACGCTGGTCCTCCTCCTTAGCTTTTCAGCGACCAGCTCTTGTTAATAGAATTGTCACATGAGGTCAATTGATCACTTGATTGCCACTAACATCAGAATGTCACACGGCTACCTTGTTGTCACGTCTCATTACTTTATCAACTCATTGCTTCCCCCACCTCCATATTTCCACAGGGATCCAACACACTGGCCTGGTTCATTTCCAGGCATTAAACACACCACAGAAAATCCCCTTTTGCTTGTTTTGACCACGCTCGTGAAATGTAGAGTTGAATCTACGGGGATAACAGAAAGCAATGCTTTTAAGATTGACATTGATTTAGTGGGTAGGATTGTAAAAAGGAGAACATTTGACGTGGGAGCTACCACGGAGTGCACGGTGAGGCAAAATGCTCACTGATGAAGCTCTCCTTTGTAGAATGGTTTTGTGTGTGGACAGCAGCACACATTGATGGATGAATGGATGAATGGATGAATGGGTGAATGGGTGAATGGGTATAGTACGTGTGGGCAGTAGCAGTCCACCAACAAATTAAAACAATGTTCATGGCCACTAAACAACATCTTGAGTGTTTTTAGGGACTCTGCATCGCACATGATGGACTATGCTTTGGGTTCTAGGCGTTCAACAAAGCCGAAGAAAGTGAGCGGGGACCTTGTTGGGACTGTTGGGAAGCACATTACATCTGGTTCAGTACAAGAATCTTCGGGCGTCTCTTACACTCTTATTCCGATCTATTCTGGAATCAAAATCATCAAAGTGGCTCACATTTACAAATCTATTTACAGACAAATAAATGAATGTGAAAAC
>QODF01000123.1:1257092-1295706 GCA_024372805.1 Oostethus manadensis | reverse complement strand
TTCTCCTTCAGGATTTTTTGCTAGACAGTAGAATTCATGCTTCCATCTATCACAGCAAGCCTTCCAGGTCCTGAAGCAGCAAAACAAGCCCAGACCATCACACTACCACCACCATATTTTACTGTTGCTATGATGTTCTTTTTATGAAATGCTGTGTTACTTTTACGCCAGATGTAACGGGACACGCACCTTCCAAAAAGTTCAACTTTTGTCTCGTCAGTCCACAAGATATTTTCCCAAAAGTCTTGGCAGTCATGGAGATGTTTTTTAGCAAAATTAAGACGAGCTTTAATGTTCTTTTTGCCTAGTAGTGGTTTGCGTTTTGGAACTCTGCCATGCAGGCCGTTTTTGCCGAGTCTCTTTTTTATGGTGGAGTCGTGAACACTGACCTTAATTGAGGTAAGTGAGGCCTGCAGTTCTTTAGATGTTGTCCTGGGATCTTTTGTGACCTCTGGGATGAGTTGTCTCTGCGCTCTTGCGGTAATTTTGGCCGACATTTGGAGTTTTTTTCCTCCCTTAATAACGTAAACCTCCATTTAAAAACTGCATTTTGTGTCCAATTATGTTATCTTTGATGAATAGTTAACTATTTTTTATGAGCAGAAACATTTAAGTGTGACAAACATGCAACAGAATAAAAAGTCAGGAAGGGGGCAAATAGTTTTTCACACCACTGTACACTGTTCATCAATATCGGTCAACATATGCATTTGAAAATGCAAAAGGGAAAATTTCTAGATGATAATTAGATAACAAAATACATAATAAAAATGTAAATACTTAGACTGACTCAGGCAATAAGCATGTTTTTTTCTTCAAGCTTTCACACTTTATCCCATGGTTCTTGAAGCAAACGTGAAACGGGGACTCCAATTTCATCTGTTCATCAATAATCTTACATTATTAGGGGAGTACCAACACTTGCAGCCTTATTGAAGAAAGAAGGGCAAGAGTTTATAGCTAAATGTCATCTAATAATTACAGCAGCCCCTCTTGTTTTAAACGTTGAACCAAAATTGGAGGATTTGGAGGGGGAGTGAGCAATGTGTCAAATATTCTATGGCCGTCTGAAATACTCACCTGTGAACCTGGAATGTAACCTACTACTACCTATACTGTATCAATTTCTTTTTGCTCTTACTATATATTGTAGCACAGCCCACTTGCCTATTGTTCTTTGTACACATGCAAACAGCACACACACACACACACACACACACGTGGTTATGCTTCACCATGTCAATCTGACACCCAGTCGTTCCTCAAGTGCCTTCGCTGACCTCCGGAATTTAAAAACACCAACGCGAATAACATGATTGGCCTAAAATGTCACTGCTAACACAATCCAGTCTCTTAACACAGCGCCTTTTTCTTGCAATTACTCTGTTCAAACTGCATAAATTGGCAATCTTATGTTCTTTCAGTGAGAAGTAAAAGAACATGTTAGATTCATTTATTTAATTGCAAATGGTTTCAGCCTTTGGAAAACGACACGTGTCTGACATTGTAGTCACTGGAAAAAAAAAAAAAAACAGAAGAAACCCACAAAATGACAAGACAAAGCTGTAACGCTTCCTTGTGCGTCGGTCACTCCCGGCGTTTTTTGTTTGTTTTTTTTACTTCTGCGTGCTTCTTATTTGGCCGCAGTGCCGGAGATACATGGTCACTCTCAAGCCACCCCAGTGAAAATGTTCTGGCTCTGCCATTGTTAAACTGGTGATGTAAAATCAGGTGGAAAACTTTGCTCGTAGTACTGAATGCAATGTTTCTGTGAAAAATACAGTGAACAAGGTTGACTGATTATTCCTCTGTTTGGCATCACTGGATGCTCGTAACCGAGCTCATTCCTACTATGTACTGTATATACTGTACAATAAATACCATAATTGAATTTGTCCTCATTTAACGTAGCGGGAAACTCTTGCTATGTACGATATGAATGCGGCCACAAGAATATGTAGTCGGCTTGTTTGGTTCTACTTAGATATTTTCATTTAGGATTAATTTTTCGCTGGTTATGGCTGTCAAGACTGAAACACTACCGAGTGCAGAGAGAGTGCCATCACCTGGTAATTCACAAAAATGAGAATGGGAAAGAAGAGGCAAGCAGCTGAGGATGTCCTATGCAGAGTGCATCATGCAACGACATGTGTAAACGGTGTTTGAGGTTTGCTGATGGGAGCCTCGAGATCACTCAACCTTTCAAAGACATTTTGAAGATGTGACATCTGTCTAAAATATGGCATACCATTTCACCGAATGCCATGATGTTGCCAGATACAGTGGATGACATGAGAAATGGTCAAACGAGGTCAAAACACAAAGGTGTTTACTGTTTACCTGTTGTCACGTTGGGTAACAGCGTGTCGACCCAAGATTAGAGTAGTGAACTGGTTTTGTGAATGAGAAATAGCATGTACAATGGGAAACCAGTAGTTTACAAACACTTTCAAAAAGATCCAATCTGAATACCATCTGATAGTATCGAAAACTAAATCAAACTAAAGTTTTCCTGTTTAGGTCAGTTGGGATTACCAGCATTAGTTCTATTTGCTAAGTGCTGCTGTTATGAGAGAGAGGATAGGTATTTTCCATCCAAGTGACAGGCTACCAGACTTGGCGGCCTTGATTTCCGTTCTTGCACCAAGCCATCAAGTCACCCTTCCTTTTACGCAATCGAGATGTACGTGATGAGGCCTGAAGGAGTCTGAAGACATCTTCCATGTAGCTGTGCAATAGGGGTAGTCTCTGACCAGATGGTAGCTTGATCCCGCCAACTATCTGTCTTGCACCAGTGAGGATTATCTCAAAGGCTCCCGCCAACCATATTGGAAAGATGGAACACCCCCACTTGAATCTGCTGCCACCCGGTGGTAAACTCTTGGAGGGCAAAGTACATCTGAATAGCATACAACTAGGATCTTCATACAGGGGGGCATGTGGAAGAACTCAGTGACGTAATTCAACAGATGGTGTGGTACTGATCCATAAGCATTGGCAAGGTCAAGCCAGAAAACAGGCAGGTCAGTCTTTTCCTGTTTGGCCTTCTGGATCTGGTCCCAGATCAGTGTAGAGTGCTCTACGCACCCTGGGAAACCCAGGACTCCTGCTTGGTGGCAGGTGGTGTTAATATAGCCATTGTCTACCAGGTAGGTGGTCATCATTCGGGCCATTACAGAGAAGGCAAGGCAAGAGTATTGCTAGAGCACAATGTATGCACTTCAAAGTTACCCCTAACCCAATTCTAAGTGCTTTACACGAAAGGATAAAATCACTTCAAAAAATAATTCTAAAATCATTGCATACAATTCCATAAAACTAAATATAAAAAAGGAAGAGTGCAGATAAAATACTTTTAGGTGTCACATTCAGTGTTTCCAGTCTGGATTTGAACACTGCCAAAGTTGAGGATTGTCACATATCTTCTGGAAAACTGCAAGATCATGAGAAGACTTTTTAAAGCTGTTTTAAAGTCTCTTCTCTGAGCATCAGGAAGCCAGGGCAGAGTACTGGACCAATTCGGTCATGTTTCCTGGTTCTAGTCAAGACTCGAGCAGCAGCAATCTGGATGTAGAAGATTTTTTTCTATGTTTAGCAGGGGGATGTTTTTGAATTAGCTGACGTCTTTGGAAGGCAGTTCTCATTAAGTACCATAGCGATGTTAATGGCTTGGGACAGTTCTTGTAGAGTTTCTAGGGGACTCCATTGGGTCCAGGTGCTGAAGAGGACCTTGCCTTGCTTAGGGAGCATGGTGTTAAATGGTGTCAGCTGTCGGAGGTGCAGGCTGGGGCATATACTGTATCCTGGTGTTCCTAGTAGCATGTTCCTTAGCGGGTCATTGTACTACCTACTGGCATGCTCTTCCATCTGTTCCCTGGTGGCTTTGAGCTTCCGTTGTTCTTTTCCTCCAGCAAATGTTTTACATTCTTGAAAGGGTCCTTGAAGAAGCTGGTTCGCTCTTTTTGCTTCAGCTTGCTACGTTAGCGGATGGAAGCGTTCGGCTCTGCACAGCCTGGCCAGGTTTTACCGGACCGGATCAGACCGCCTCCCACAAGGACCTTCTCTCTTTGACTGGGTTCCCTTCCTGGAACGTCTTCTGGTGGCAGAACAGTTACAGAAATGTCTCCCTTTCACTCCCTGCAGCTGATAGCCGTTTCCCCCTGCGACTGTTGTTAGGCTTAGACGTTCTTTCCCCAGCAGACCAACAAAAAAAGAAGAATGTGTTCCAAAAAAACCATAAAACTTCTAAAGTAGAAACTTGGTTAGCATTCGGCCCTGTTAGCACGTTCATTCATCCATCCATCCATTTTCTATGCCGCTTATCCTCATTAGGGTGTCGGGTATGCTGGAGCCTATCCCAGCTGACTTTGGCCGGGAGGCGGGGTACACCCTGGACTGGTCGCCAGTCCATTGGAGGGCAGAGAAACACTCACACTCTAATGGACAATTTAGAGCGGCCAATGAAGCTAACATGCATGTTTTTGGAACGTGGGAGGAAAGCGGAGTACCCGGAGAAAACCCACACACGCACGGGGAGAACATGCAAACTCCACACAGAGATGCCCAACGGAGATTCAAACCCAGAACCTTCTGACTGAGGCCAACGTGCTACCCACTCATCCACCGTGCGGCAGCGCGTATGTTGGTTAACGTAATAAAACCGCCGCACAATTATGCCTCGGTTTGCGTGCATTTTGTAAATCAGCGTACTATATGATAATACTGTACGTGAGTCCCACTGTTTATTTTATATGTATTTATTGTATAATTAGGATGATATTACTGTATTTATATTATCTTTCCTTGCAGGCATCCTAACAGCCAGCTAAACAAAATGGCGGTTGCCTCTCAAAAATGTTAACACTAAAGACATTTTTATAACCGTGACCAACGCTTTTTGTTAAAACCTTTGGCTTTCCGTAGCGGATGCATTGGTTTCTGTGAGTGAAACCCTGGTTCATAAGCATCATTCAGTTCCAGAACGACCGGCGCTACACGCAATGGATGTTAACCGACCTAAGCGAGTTCTCCGGAAATAAAGCGAAGTCCATTCATTTCCTCAGCGAGCCTTAGGTTAGAATTGTACCTCCTGGAACCAACTGACACCAAGCCTTCAGACCCTTGGCGTTGTAGAACTGTAGAGGTTCTGATCATGTACGACACGTTTGTTAGGAATCCATGCTTGTCTTTGTTGATTAAAACCTATACATTCATTTTGGCTGTATATGTAGAAGAACTGTCTGTAGATTGACCGATGAAAAGCAAAACATGATTTTGGCGTTTGCATGAGTAACGCTTCCAAAATACACAAATAAGCACCATAAAGTATGCTGCTATAAAAACAAGTAGACTTCTTGGCATTAATCATTTGCAGAACAAAAGTGCAAGCATGCACATCCGCCGCCACTCTGACATGAACAGACAGTGAAATCGCGCCCCGTGACTTTGTTTTCTCTCCCTCGCAACGTGCGTCCAATAAGCCAGGGTAGCGCAAATAAGTAGCGGGAGGTTGTGTGTGGCCATTTTTTAACATTAGCTTCATGCTCTGTGAATGATGGCCACAGCGTCCAGTAATGATGGCTTGTCACTGCACGTGTGGCACTGATCAATCTTGCCCTCAAGGTTGCTGTGGGAGGGGGCTGCTAGCTGGCAAATTCCGTGCAGGTCACACAGTTTCACCGCTAAAGTCGATGATGAATGCCCTTGCATGCGGTCTAAGCTTTGGCAGTTGATACACAATCAGAAATGATTCGGCCTTCACCTGTTGTGTAAAATGCACAAAGCACTAGCACATGACTACAGACGTGAAAGTAAAATAAATGATAAGGACTAGAATAGGATCATTCTTTAAAAAAAAAAAAAAAAACTGTTGTAAACTGTTGACTCCACACAAAGGCGGTGCATGATTGCCACTTCCTGGAAGATTGCAGAACTACAGCTCCACGTTGAGAAGATAATAAACTGGGAACGGTTAGACAAGACAAAAGACGCTTTAGACGACATTGTCATAAGTACACAAAGGCGACCAAACCCGATCATATCCACTATATCTTAAGCGGTATATAAAATGAATGAAGGTCCCTCTGCTCAATAGGACATGCAATAACCACTTGAAAGGCATAGGCACATGTGAGGAGGTCAGGCAAAAAAAATAAAACTGCTCTTTAGCATCAACTCCATGCCACGTGTCTAGTGGCTAAGAACCGGATATAACCCAGCACCAAGCCACCGTGCCTACTGTCAAACACACCAAATCCCTGCGGAGATGTGTGCAATGTCTGACGTCTGTGCTTGCTAACAAGGCTTTCTCCACAAAGTACTCAGTCACATTTTGCATTGGATTTGCCCCAGTCAAGTTCAAATTCATTTAGATTTACTGCAACTATATATTTCTTGCATGTTTGTTTAATGTTCTGTGTTGCAATAAACCTACCATCAAATTGTGGGCGGTGCATATAGTTGGAAGGAGGTCACACTTATTGTCTCCACTATACATACACCACTGATATTTGACCTCTACCAGGTATTTTCTCTACGCCATCAGAAAGATTCTGGCATAATTCTGGTTGCATATTTGACCATCTGCATGGCGGAATTCACTTGAAATGCTTGGCTTCAAGGCATTGACTCATTGTTAAGTACGGTTCAAGTTGGGGATTTGGGAAGGCCACCGGATTAAGTCCATTCCATTACCAGTTTTGATGAGTTTGGGATCATTGTCCACAGTTTCAGCTGTCGTGCCGTTGATCTCAGGTGATGTTCTTAGGGTTGATAGATTGAAGGTTTTGAGGCAGGGGCTTTTTCTTGTTCAGTGCCGTCTCTGTCCATGACAATGTACAACTGGCTTGACACTGGTGTTCCAGCAGTTTCCAGTTCGTGGAAGGCTTGAGCCTTGGTCATTCCTGGGTTGATGTTGAATGAATTTACTTTAGCTGGTTGTCATCTACAGTGAGGGAAAAAAACAATGAACCTTGGATAATTTTGTAAGGAAATGATGAGTATAATTTCAATGGTAGCTTTATTTGAACACTGAAAGACAACAATGACAAAAAAAAAATACAGAAAAAGGCGTTTCAAAAACAGTTATAATTTAATTTGCAATTCCATGAAGGAATTAAGTATTTGAAAAAGGTGCTTCAGTACTTGGTGGCAAAACCTTCCTCATGCTGGAATACCCAACCACAACCCATCTCACCCAACACTTGACGGTACACTTGGCCCCATCCATCCTCCCTTTGATGCGGTGCAATTGTCCTGTCCCCTTGGCAGAAAAACACCCCCAACGCATAATGTTTCCACCTCCATATATGACGGTGGGGACGGTGTTTTTGGAGTCGTAGGCAGCGTTCCTCCTCCTCCAAACACGACGAGTTGAGTTGATGCCAAAGAGCTCAATTTTGGTCTCATCTGACCACAACCACCACTTCACCCAGTCTTCCTCTGAATCAGTCAGATGTTCAGTGGCTAACTTCAAACGGGCCTGTAGATAGACTTTCTTGAGCAGGGGGACCTTCTGGGCACAGCAGAATTTTAGTCCTTCACGGCGTTCTCATTATCATTGAAACTCCATGAGGTGAGATCTTGCATGGAGCTCCAGACCGAGGGAGATTAGCAGTTAATTTATGTTCCTTCCATTTGCGAATAATTGCACCAAATGGCGATGGTCTTGTAGCCCATTCTAGCCTTGTTTAGGTCCACAATCTTGTACCTGACATCCTTGGAAAGCTCTTTGGTCTTGGCCATGGTGCAGAGTATGGCATCTGGATTCATTGATTACTTCTGTGGACAGGTCTCTTTTATACAGGTAACGAGCTGAGAGGGCTGCCAATGTCAGCTCATTACCTGTATAAGATCCACCTGGGAGCTGGAGATCTTGCTGACGGATAGGGAATCAAATACGTATTTCCTTCAAATTAATTAACAAATTAATTTTATAATTTTTTTTTAAAAGCATTTTTCTGGATTTTTTTTTGTCATTATTGTCTCTCAGTGTGCAAATAAACCTGCCATTGAAATTTTCATGACTAATCATTTCTTTGTTAGTGGGCAAACTTACAAAATCAGCTGGGGTTCAGATAGTTTTTCCCCTCAGTGTTTACACACTGACCACAACTTGGTCGGGGCCAGACAAAGAGTGATTTAGAACGACCCTATGAAAAAAACAATATAGAGAGTCTGCACCTTGCCCGGACGTGGGACACCGGGGCCTGACCCTGGAGCCAGGCTTGGGGGAGGAGCTATCAGGCAAGTGTCTGGTGGTCGAGTCTTCACTTGTGTGGCCCAGATTCAAAAAGCCATACAAGGCTCGCCGCCTGTTTTGGAATCATCCTCGTTGAATGACAGTCACTTCTACGTCTTCATACGGTCATATAGAAATGGTCATGGCTGCCAAACCCAGTTTTCTTGGAGCCCATCAGAGTGGTGCTGGAGAGCATCCCCACTAATTATTCTGTAGTGCTTCTGGTAGACTTCAATGCCCATCGCAGATCTAAACCCGAGTGCTACTGGTAGTTTTTATTGCCCACATTTTACTGGTTTGTGCTAACCACAGCTTGTTTATAACAAAGAACATGTTTTAAAATAAGGCTGTCCATAAAGACCTGTGTCTGCATGTTTTGGATGCATGGGTATAGAGGGGGGCTGAGCTGTCAACTGATCTCTGATGAGTTGGATGCTGACCTGGTAGGCCTTACAGTCGTCGAGTCTTCAACTCCCACCTCTGGCAGAGCTTCACCTCCATCCCAGGGAGTCTGAGGATATTGAGTCCAAATGGGCTGTATTCCAAGCCTCTTATTGCCGAAGCAGCTGATCGGAGTTATGGTCCGTGCTAGTCAGGACGGAACCCGATGGTGGACAGCAGAGGTTAGGGCTGCCGTGAACCTGAAGAAAGACGCCAAGCACGCATGGCTTGTAGTACAGCTGACGCAGCTAACAGATACTAGCAGGCCAAGCAACATGAAGCTTCGGTGGCTTGGAGAACTCAGGTGGAAGGATTCAGCAAGGCCATGGAGCGCAATGTTTGGTCGACTTCAAGGAGGTTCTGGCAAANAAAAGGTGCTTCAGTACTTGGTGGCAAAACCTTTGTTGGCAATCACAGAGGTCAGCCGTTTCTTGTAGTTGGCCACAAGGTTTGCACACATCTCAGGGGGATTTTGGCCCACTCCTCTTTGCAGATCCTCTCCAAGTCATTCATGTTTCGTGGCTGATGTTTGGCAACTCCAACCTTCAGCTCCCTCCACAGATTTTCTATGGGATTAAGGTCTGGAGACTGACTAGGCCTCTCCATGACCTTAATATGCTTCTTCTTGAGCCAATCTTTTTTTGCCTTGGCCGTGTGTTTTGGATCATTGTCATGCTGGAATACCCAACCACGACCCATCTCACCCAACACTTGACGGTACACTTGGCCCCATCCATCCTCCCTTTGATGCGGTGCAATTGTCCTGTCCCCTTGGCAGAAAAACACCCCCAAAGCATAATGTTTCCACCTCCATATGTGACGGTGGGGACGGTGTTTTTGGAGTCATCGGCAGCGTTCCTCCTCCTCCAAACACGACGAGTTGAGTTGATGCCAAAGAGCTCAATTTTGCTCTCATCTGACCACAACACTTTCACCCAGTCTTCCTCTGAATCAGTCAAATGTTCAGTGGCAAACTTCAAACGGGCCTGTAGATAGACTTTCTTGAGCAGGGGGACCTTCTGGGCACAGCAGGATTTCAGTCCTTCACGGCGTAGTGTGTTACCAACTGTTTTTGTGGTAACTATGGTGCCTTGAGATCATTGACAAGTTGAGATCATTGAGTGGTTATGGGATGATTCCTCACCGTTCTCATTGTCATTGAAACTCCACGAGGTGAGACCTTGCATGGATCTCCAGACCGAGGAAGATTGGCTGTTAATTTATTTTTCTTCCATTTGCGAATAATTGCACCAACTGTTGTCACCTTCTCACATAGCTGCTTGACAATGGACTTGTAGCCCATTCCAGCCTTGTGTAGGTCCACAGTCTTGTCCCTGACATCCTTGGAAAGCTCGTTGGTCTTGGCCATGGTGCAGAGTATGGCTTCTGGATTGATTGATTGCTTCTGTGGACAGGTCTCTTTTATACAGGTAACGAGCTGAGAGGGCTGCCAATGTCACCTCATTACCTGTATAAGATCCACCTGGGAGCTAGAGATCTTGCTGACGGATAGGGAATCAAATACTTATTTCCTTCATGGAAATGCAAATTAATTTATATCTCTTTTTGAAACGCATTTTTTCTGGATTTTTTTTGTCATTGTTGTCCCTCAGTGTTCAAATAAAGTAACCATTGAAATGATAGACTGATCATTTCTTTGTTAGTGGCAAACTTACAAAATCAGCTGGGGTTCAAATACTTTCTCCCCTCACTGTATTTCTATTTTTAATAAACTGCTAAGGGAACACAAACTACACAGTGTAAGTCCAAGTCAATCACACTTCAGTGAAATCAAACAAGCAACACTGATTGACAATCAATTTCACATGCTGCTGTGCAAATGGAATAAACAACATTTTGACATTTCAGACAATTAGCAAGACACCCTCAACAAATGAGTATGTTTTGGTCACTTCTGAATGCTGGCGGTGCTTTCACTCTAGTGGTAGCATGAGACGCAGTCTACAACACACAGAAGTGCCTCGGGTAGTGCAGTTCATCCAGGTAGGCACATCAATGAAAGCTGTGGCAAGAAGGTTTGCTGTCTGCCAGTGACGTGTCATGAACTTGGAGGCGCAACCAGGAGACAGGCCAGTACATCAGGCGACGTGGTGGAGGCCGTCAGAGGGCAACAACCCAGCAGCAGGGCCGCTACCTCTGCCTTTGTGCAAGGAGGAACGGGAGGAGCATTGCCAGAGCCCTGCCAAGTGACCTCCAGCAGGCCAAAATGTGCATGTGTCTGCTCAAACGGCCAGAAACAGACTCCATGAAGGTGGCATGCGGGCCTGACGTCCACAAGTTACAGCCCAACTGGTTTGGCATTTGCCAGAGAACACCAAGATTGGCAAATTTTCACCAAGATTGGCCTTCTCCCGGCTGGGCATGCCCGAAACACCTCACCAGGGAGGCGCCCGGGAGGCATCCGGACTAGATGCCCGAGACACCTCAACTGGCTCCGCTCGATGTGAAGGAGCAGCGGCTCTACTCTGAGCTTCTCCCAGATGGCCGAGCTCCTCACCCTATCTCTTAGGGTGAGTCCAGCCACCCTACGGAGGAAACTCGTTTCCGCCGCTTGTATCCGCGATCTCGTTCTTTCGGTCATGATCCATAACTCATGACCATAGGTGAGGGTGGGAACGTAGATCGATCGGTAAACAGAGAGCTTTGCCTTCCGGCTCAGCTCTCTCTTCACCACGACGGTGGAGAGACTTGACCGCATTACTGCAGATGCTGCACCGATCCGTCTGTCGATCTCACGCTCCAACCTTCCCTCACTCGTGAACAAGAACCTGAGATACTTGAACTCCTCCACCTGAGGCAAGACCTCACCGCAAACCCCGAGGGTACAGTCCACCCGTTTCCGACTGAGAAGAAAAACATTTAGAATATATCAGTTATTCAAATCTAGGATGTGTTTTTTTAATGTTCCCTTTATTTTTTTGAGCAGTGCGATCAAGGGGGTAAAAATGTAAAACTGGAGAGAGTGTGATTAAACCAAAATAGCTATATATACAGTGTACATGATCATCATTTAGACAGTAAAATCTGGAGGAGAGGGAGTAAGAAATACATGACAAGAGTCATTGTTTTCTGAACTGGAGCCTTCAGAACTACTGGCATCAGAATCTGAGGTGCTGCTTTCTACCTGACGAGACTGAACTGGCCTCTTCTCTGGGTTAAAGGAAAAAAATGAAGTGGCTGGTTAAATGGAAAAGACGCAAGTGGAACCAATGTACAATTTTATACTTACTTTGAAATTTCTTGAACTTCTTATACAGACAAGACCGGACATACTGCTGCAGTTTACGCAGAGTTGATGGTTTCAGTATCTCAAAGTCAATTTCTAGCTCTTCTGGATTGGTGTCACACACAGATGGCTCTCGTGTCTGAATGATGCGCACCACACCACCTAGCTTTATGCTGGACAGTCTGTTGATGTCGAGGCTCAGTTGGTGCTTCTCCTCGTATGTCATTTGCAGGGCTTCCTCGTCGCAGCTGTTTTCCGACTGCCTGAAAATAGAGAGTTTAGATGTAATATCCTTAAAACCTTAAAACCTTAATAACCCTTTCCCCAGAAATAATAAAACATTAAGTGAATGATATACCTATAGCTGAGAGTCTGACCACATTTGGTGTTGCCTCTACTTAGCCTACTGTATTTTTCTTTTTCTGAGAGGTTTTTCTTCTTCAGTTTATTTGGAGGGGTTCCAGACAATGAAGCCAACTGGTGTTGAACCCCTACAAGCTGTGGCAGACAGATTCAAAATAGAGTTTGAGTTGAAAGCTACCAAAATATAGTGCAACAGTTATTGTTAAACTATACGTCCCTGACAGTGTCCATCAAAACGGTAGCTTGTTGTCCCTTCTTGTTGGAAAAGCTTTTGATAAACTTTTTGGACTAGAACTCATTCTATTGTGCTGGTGCATTTGCTTTTGAGTTCAGTGAGTGTAATATATCGGGTTGTGGTAGTAATTGTAGACTTTGATCACATATTTTTGGAGCTATGTTTAAAGCAATACCTACACCCACTTGTTTTTGCAACTCTGGAAATTGGGGGTCTTGTTCATCAGTTTTGTCTAGAATGGAAGAGCCTGTGGCACATAACCCAACAAGAGCCAGGCTGGAGCCTCCCGTTGAAGTCACCAAGACGGGCTCGTCTGGAATCTTTGCAAACCTCTTCTCAAATAAACTCTGGAGCAAAAGGGAAGGAGGGAATCAAACAAGTTAAATCAAGAGAACTTGCATTGTTTAACTGCTTGATTTTTGCCCAAACACACTTGAAGTTTCTTGGCCTGGGCGACAACAGCATGGTCTGGGTGGTTATATTTGTAGCAGTTGGAGAAAATTAATCTGACGTCTGCGGCGAATCTTTGTGCATCCTGGTACTCTCGTTTGTCCATTTTTGTCTATAAATACAATAAATCACAGGAAGTATTTTTTTACAGGAGGAAATACAGTAGGGTGTTGATGTCATTAGACCACACCCCTTCTCATTACAGTGACGCACATCACCTAATATGCTTAATTGGTATTAAGCCTATACAGCCTGGAGTAAGACAACATGCATAAAGAGGATGATGTGGTCAAATTTTTCATTTGCCTAATAATTGTGCATTCCCTGTAGTATCATTTGGTAGCAAGGAAAATACACTCATAACCATTAATACCTTGACAGTACTGAGATCCATGGGGTATTTGATGATGTCATGATAATCGTGCAGCTTCAAAGCTTCAGCATCCACAGGCTTGTAGAAGGGCCACGCATAAGCTATGTGCTTCTTTGAGAGCATTTCCTGCAAGATGTCCTCGCAGTACTTGAGCGATTTACTCAGCTGGGCTGTCTCAGCTCCTTGCGAAAAACATTTCTTTACACCGACATTGCTGGAAGAAAGATAAATGGCTCGGTCGAGGATGTCGCGTCTTGTCTTGCTTTCCGGTGACTCTTTCACACCGGTTGGGTCAGTGATGGTGCTCTTCTTCCTCTTCAGACCTATCTTCTCCATTATCACAATTAAATGAAAGGTAACGTTAAAAATCGGCCAATATAATCCATCATATGATGAAGGTTGAGAACACATACTGTGTTGGCATGTGGCTGCACTGCTGAAAGGTGAAAGGTGGAAGGTGAGTTGGCACCAAGGGGCTTCAGTTGAGCAGTCAGATCTGAAAGAAAAGTGGGTGGAACCTTCCCACCTGCACTGGATTGTTAGGGTTTCATTTGTATTGCTAAATATTGTGCAAAAATACAGTGACCCTAAACTGTGAAAAAGGTTCAGTACTGGCATGGTGAACCCTGGGCACTGGTAACCCACACAACACACCTGTACATAAACTAAATTTACAATTCTTCATCTTCAGATGTCCACTGAGACCTCCTAGATCCTTGGTCATTGCTGTGATTATTGGTTGATTCAATGAGTCCTGTCACACTAATTATTCCATTGCAGGCAAAGAGAACCTACAGCACTTACTGAAAAATGTACATAGACATAGTAAGCAGGTGCCGCTCAAAATATATTGTGCAATTTTTTTTTAGTTAGTTCATTTTAGTTTTTAGTTCTTTTCAGACTAAGAAATGAATTAAAAGGCAGAGGAAGTTTTTGTAGTCTGCTGATTGGAGCAGTAGTTAACAATTCTAAACTTTGACTTTTTATTTTATAAGATACTCAATTTGTGTTTTTATTACCAAATTTGCAGGAGTACAAGTTGCATTAGTCAAAAAAGTGTCATGAAGAGGAAAAAAAACCCAAAACATATCAGTCACAAAGGACTAGACGTCGTATTTATGACCAATCTAGCTTTAGGAGTGTCATCGCGCTTCTCCTAACAACCTTAAATTTACAAGAGAAGACGCCAAAGCCAGAGAAAGGGAACCATGTTTATAGCACCAATGAGACAAACTACAATGACAGAAGCTAAAGAAAGTCACATTTTTTAAGCATATAGTAACAATTAAAAAAATATCACTTTAATAAAATGTCGATGTTTTCAAAGAAGACACTTAATATCTGTCATGACACCTGTATGCATCCTGGTGTGTAGAAATGTATGAATAAGCCGTATATTAACACAAAAGAAAAAATTGTTTGCCTTCAGAAAATTAATTAAAATACACTGAAAATTGTGTGTTTTTAGTTAGCAAGTGGCAGACGCAGCAGCTACACTCTACAAGTGAGACATTAACAGTGCCCTAATTAAACAAAACTGCTTTCTGAAATACAACATTTCCCAAAACAGATATTATAACTATAATTGCTTACATGCAGTCTGCAACACAGAATCACAGCAGGCTGTAGTCTGTAAGAAAAAGCTTCTGGTATGCTGTGTATGCCTAACTGAGTCAGTCACGCCAAACTCCATGAATTATTGTGGCCACGAGGTGTCGCCAAAAAGCAAACCACCACCACACTAACGTAAAAGGCCCCACATGTTATATGTTGGGTTTACCGATTTTGATTCAGCGACTGAAAGAAATCAAATCACCAATGTCCTTGAGATACACTTGTAAAATATATATGTATCTATGTATACTGTATATTTGAGCCGGTATGTAGAATTTTCACCCCATGTGGAGAGGAAAATCCAAGGTCAGTGTGTAATGGTGGTAAGGTATTTCTTAAACATGGCACCTGAAACTTTGCGCATCCTTTGTTGTTTTTGGTTTGCTTTTTGTTATTTGCCTCACAAAAGGTCTAGCTCAGGGGTCGACAACCCGGTGCTTTGGAGCCGCATCCGACTCTTCAGTCTCCTTGTTGCGGCTACCTTTCGTTAAGCGCAGTGGGGTTTTATTTTTTACACCGATGTAATAATAATAATAATAATAATAATAATACATTTTATTTGTTAGGCGCCGTTCAAGGCACTCAAGGTCGCCTTACATAGTGACAAATACAATAAAACAGTTAAAAACATAAAATACAATTAAAAACAAAGTAGGGGATGTAGGGGAAATGTGCATTTTCAAAAATAAGGTAAAATATCTCACTGGCCGCCAAGTCCGTGAACGTATCTAGACCAGGGGCTGTCAATCTTTGCCATCAAAAGAGCCATTTTGTCTCCTTTTCCAGCAAAAAAACAAAACAAAAAAAACCCTGAACTGATTTGTGTTTGCCAACTTTAAGATGCATATTAGTGTTCTTTACTCAATACCGCTTATTTCTGTACTGAAATGTCATCATAACCATTCTATTGATTCTGTTCTTGACTGTCTTTGCAGCGAGAGACATTCTTTTATTTTCTGAATAATTTCTTATATATATATATATTTTTTAAATTAGGAGAATATATGCTCTGATATTTTTTATGAACAATTATTTCATGTATTCTCAAACTGTGAATGGCTTCCCATCTCATGTACAGTCCAGTGTTGCCAACCTGGTGATTTTCTTGCTATATATGGACTTATTTTCTCAAAACGACTAGAGAAAAATGTAAACACTTTTCTTGACGGGAGTTTTTTTCCGGTATTTGCATTTTTCTTCACCAAACAACGGTCCCTAGAAAAACAGCCAGCGGTACGAGCAGCACTTCCCGAGCGAGCTCGCCGCACAATGGGAGAGCATTCCGGGCACAGTGAGGGTGGACTACCACTTTTGTTTGTTGAATTTTATGGTTCAAACAGGCAACAATACAAAAGATTATAATTTTTACAAGTTTATACGTTCTGTAATGTTTTGCACTCCCGAACATTTTTTTTTTATTGGAACAGGAGACAAAAGGCTCGTTTGATGGTAAAAGGTTGCCGACCTCGGGTTAGCTCGTTCAAAAAAGATGGGCTGCACATTAGTAGATATTACACAGTGACGTTTAAGGGAATCTTGTTTCCTGTGACTTGATTGCAGCAGACCCCAAAGTCAAGTAATTTCTCATGCATGAAAGTCATCTGGTGCAGTATTCTACAAAGCAAGCCCTCATTACCTCTAAATGTGTTTTTGCCTTTCCTTTTGGCTGCATGAGGCAACAGCTCCACTTCTTTCTGAGGCATCTGAGAGACCTTTTGCAAGTAAGTCTTTTCCAATGCCAGTGCCATCAGCACAATATCATCTGTAGGCTGGAGGAGAGGATGGACTGAGGGGGATATCTATGAGCAATAAGGAGGCAAAGCAGCTATCTATGTCAGCCTATAAGGCTTGTACCTTGTTGTAAACGTAGCAGTTGGTGAACATGGTGTTGAAGTCTTGCAAACATTCACTGGCACTCCAATAGTAGTTGTTCTCCAGACGTAGCTTGATGGTCCCCAAATCCATGGGATTGGTTATTACGGTATGATAATCCTAATTCATAGGAAGAGTACAATGATATATTAACAATGGTTGTTGGTGTCACATTGCAGAGAAAGCTATGTTTGGTAATATTGTCTAAGAAAGGGGCCCCTAAAAGCTGTCTGCGGGTGGGGTTACCCTGTGCCACAAAAAGACAACAAAAAATCCATATACACACAGCGTTTTTATCTTAGGTTATTTTTTTAATAAAATAACTATGACCTAATTCACTTATTACTAACTCCATACGGGGAGAAGTTCCTTGTTTCAACATCCATCCATCCATCCATTTTCTATGCCGCTTATCCTCATTGGGGTCGCGGGTTTTGGATTAAACTTAAAAAGAATTATCTAAAACGTCCTAAAATGGCAATGAATATGTTAAGACTGGTTATTCATAGCTGACCAGTACCAAAACAACGGTCCGCAAAAACACGCTGTTGTTGTCCTGTCGCTCACGCACAATCAAAACCAGGCTATGGCCATCTTCTCTCTGGAAAACAAAATCCAGGCACCCACCAGTGTTGACTCAGTATTCATTTAGCCTGTTTTGTTCAGTGTTTTAATTTAAGATTGTGCTTTTATACATTGGTAGATTAAGTATTGTGTGTTTCCTATATTGTCATATATGGTGGGCCGCCCACCAAAGCAAATAAGATTACAGTCGTGTTGGAAACACAACCTACAACAATTTAACTAACTTCTCTGGTTGTACATGTTGCTTCATTAAATGCATAATGTTGTGCCTTGTCCATTTTATGTCTGTTTACTGAAAAACAATGGCAGCATGGGCACACAATGCAACCCAAGCCTTACCTCTCACTATAAATACTACAAGTACTCACTGGTAGTTGAAGAGCCACAGCATCAACGGGATGATAAAAAGGCCAGGCAAAATGGTGCCTCCACACAGCCTTGACCACTACATTCTGCAAGAACTGAAGCTGGTTGGTCCTCCGGCCTAACTTGTTGGCATTTGTGACCTCGGGAGGGGGAGGGTTTTCAAAACGTGGCACTGATTGGTCCGTATCTGCCAGCATGACCGCCGCTACGGGCTCAGAACGTCTCAAATCAGGCAACAGGCAGGTTTATATGCAGCCGTATTCTGCTGGGCAATGAAAGGGAAGTGCAGCCATCTCTTTAAACGTGTCTTCCTTGATCTGTGGAAACACGAAAACATGTTTGGGTCAGCATGATGGACAAACAGTCTCCGTTACGCACAACCGCGGCTCGAGTACATTGTCCCGCGACCTCCCGCACCCACAACAACGGGCCGCCTTCCGGGTCGCAGACCTGTGTGGCGCTTTCCTTTTTATGGCAGCTTTGTGTTTGTTTTTTTACCCTCACCAGATGGAAGTCTACTGTATTTTGGCTTCCAGGCTCACGGCCGGCGCTTGTATTTGGATGACTTTTGATGACGGCTACGCCGGTGCTTTGATCGGTCAAACCTGCCTACTGGTCTCCCAGGCGGTCCCCGGTTTAGGTCCTGAACTGCACTCACCCTGGATCAAACCGACTGCAGTCCGTTTGAGGTGACATGTGTGAAGGTTTGCACGTTACGGGCGAGGTAGACGGGGAAAGTGGCAAACAAAAACCGGGTAAACCTGGGAGGAAAAAAGGTGGAGGAAAAGTGGCCGACCAGTCCTACAGTAGGAGTTCAGGGACTTTAGGTGAACTAGTATCTCAGGCCCTTCTACATAACCTCCTTATCTCACTCGCCCCCAGAGGTTGACGTGGGGCATTCGAGATGGAAACAAATCGTTCAAACGGAAGCCTGGCCGCGGGACACTACACGGACGGTATCGATGGCCGCGGCGGGCCATCAACGGCACGTGGGGGTTTTTCCGGTCAGACAACGTGAGAAAAGAACGAAAGCCAAACGTTTTGGCGGCCTTTGCGTGACATTACCTTGCGGGCGGGCGTGTGAAGCCGTCGCGTCATTTCGTAGGACCCCGCGCGCGTCTCTGAAGCCAAGGAGTCGTCGTTTTTAAGACAACATCGAACGAGAAAAGTTTGGTGCTCGGACCTCCGCAGGAAGTGGGCGGATCGATTCACATGTCGACCGATTCGATACCCGAGCGATGCTAGGCGTTGTTAGCGTTATGTTTTCTCCTGTTTAATATCTGGGTTTGTGTTTTTTGGTGTTATGTAGTGAGACGAGTGAGGGAATAATTCTAAGCTTTGGCTATTTATCTACCGCACTGCTATTTTTGCTACTGCGGTACATATCATATATAAGTTGTTGTACAAAAACATACAGACCGTATATCGCATCTTTAACAACAAGTACTGGTCATCACGATTCACATAATTATAATTCATGTTGTTTACCTGAAATGTAAACACGAAAATCGACTAAATCATTTCATGATTGTCCACAAATTTCAAGCCCCAAGACACTCGGTATCGGACGGGTGGATCCCAAATCTGCGGGATCGCCCACCGCTGGTTGTTACCCGAAGCGTGCTCTGGCGCCCCCGTGCGCCCCGGAGGCTCAGCGCACCTCAGTATGGAATTTGTTGTGATTCTACCCTCGTGCGCAGTAGCATACATCACGGGGGCTGTAAGAGAAATGTGTACAAAATGAACGCAAACGTGGGCGGGCATGCCCACGGACACCATCGTGCTGTGTGTGTGTGTGTGTGTGTGTGTGGTTGCCACGCAACGCATCTTTCTATGTGACATGTTTTGCCTTTCATATGACAAGTTTTCCCTCCGCCGTCTCATTTCAGCCCGAGCAGGGCAGTAGAAGGCGGAGGGAAAGCCCCTCACGCGCAGGGACCTTATCTAACAAGCGCGGGTTGGGCCAAATGGCTCGCCTATGATCGCTGTGGTAAGTAGCCTCCTTTCTCCCCCGAGCGCCCCACTATTTGGGGCCACGTACTTGATATCGTGTTTTGGAAACCCCCCCCCCCGCTAATGGAACGTTGCTGAGTTAGTCCACAGTGGCATTTATGCTGCCTTTTCGTCTCCTAGCCGCCGTTAGCTTTGGTTTCCCCGCCGTATCCTAGCAACGAGGTTGTCGGAAATGCCCGTGCCCTTGATCAAACCTGGCGTTGTTTATTGGGATTCAACCACTGTGCCATTTTGGGGCCGTGTTTATTGTTTTCTAAATCAAAGTCATTCCCCCCAATTTGGCCTCAAAGGCGTAACCCCTCATAAAAGAATTGACAGGCGATGATTGGGCCCAAGACGCGCCCGGTGAAAAAGGTCAACTCCAACCCCCAAAACCCCATGAGCATGGAATTTGGTGGCAATCAAATCCCAAGAACTTCGATTCACACACAAACAGGAAGTTGTTGGGTTCAAATGAGAAAACCACAGATGCTATACACAGACCTGCCAACGTGTACACATTTCCATACCTGTTTTGACCTCTGACTGTGCCTCGCTGCTCTTTGGCCTATTTCAGTTTTGACCGGGTCAACGCTTCGTCGATTTAGAGCAGGGGTCTCAAACTTAAGGCTCGCGGGTCATTTGTGAGACGCGATGTTTTGTGGCCCCCATCTTTATATGAAAATGTAATGTTAATGCGGCTCCCAGGAGGAAGTGACGACAAGGCAAGTATTTACGTGAAGAGTTAAGATCTAAGTTCTCAATGGAGTTGCGGGATGTCAATACTCAACAGGAGTTTCTCACTCAGGAATGCCAGGGCCGTTTATAGGGGCTGAACCATTGTTCGTGCATCGGCTACACACGACATGCCAAGTGAATGGAAATACAGTAAATTCCACAGACCCAAAGATCTCTTTTTCGAAACAAATGTGGCCCAGCTATGTGAAAGGAAGCGCTGCCAGGTTCCTAGGAGTAAAAAGTAGGCAAGAGAAGCCATTTTCAGAAACCCCATTGACTGAGGTTAAAGAACTGGACTATTTAACTGAAAACTGATACGTATTAACTGATTTAAATGGTTATTAGTTCTTAATTTGTTTATGTATTTGTTGATTGATTGATAGATTGTTTTATTGCTAGTTTTGTAGAGAAAGCAGTTATACAGTTAACAAGTACAGTATGTTCCACACAAACTACTACCAAAGAAGGGATGTACCCGAGGAAAGTTAGTCCCTTTTATTTTGTGTTTATTGGTTGATTGATTGAGAATTGTGTTAGTAGTTTTGCACACAACTTGTTTACACCAGTGTAAGGTGAATTGAGTTTGAGAACCCTGCTTTAGAGTCAACATTGGCAATAACGCAGCAGTTGTAACACACCAGTTCGTTCCAGCTGCAATACCACACTTGTCATTTGAATTAGCATTGTTAGCTCAAAGCAAAGCGAACAAACAGGGTAAATAGTTACTGAGAGCTGTGGTTGCTCACGTATGTCACATCACATGCTCAACCGCAATAAATAGCCCGAGGTACACTATAGAAATAAAAACACAATGTAAAGAGCAAAAGATGAAGTGTTGGTACTAATACCACAATCCCTTGTTTAACGGGGTTAACTGGTTCAGACCCGACCGTGACAAGGGATTTTCATCAAAGTAGAATTCCTTATTTAGATATCAAATATTTTTCTATTTAAGGCATACAAACATGTTTATGACCTTCTAAATGTTTTTGTAACTTTATTAGAGCCATCTAGACATGAACTAACACCCTTACAGTCACAGACATAATAATAGACATAATCACGGAAAATATGCCGTATTTGACACAAATAAGATATAACATAGACTCAAACATTAGCATTGGGAGGTTTTCTTGTTTTTGTCCAGGACATTGTACATTACTTTCTTCTGTTAATGCTATTAATTCCTATTGTCTCTTGTCAATGTAACATTATTGGCACCTAGTGACCAGTGTAAAATACTTTATATAACGTTTTCGGAATGCCTTATAGTTGCACAGTATTTTCGTTCATTTAGCCATTTTAAATTTTACATTTTAGAAAATGCCTAATTTAGGCAAATAATTTTTATTGAAGGTGCATATTTGTAACTATTATTAGGCAGCAGTCAACCATGAAACTGCTTTTGATAAACCGTGATAGAGTGAAGCCGTGAAATTTGAACCACAAAGTGGCGAGGGACAACTAATTGACTCCATTGGCAGCTCTACTGGCCAAATAATATAAATGTGGACGTTCTGCTCGCGACGCACTGATTTTGATCAAAGGCAAGCTACTCACATCGAGTCCGCTTGCCCACCAACTTGCATGAACCCCGAGTAGCGTGGGGGTGCGAGGGCACGTTCAAAATCATAATTTTAACCAGACAGTGTTGTATTGCATTACTAATATGTTTTAATGAAATCACAACCTTCACACTTGCTTTGCATCCATGTGATGTTGCGGCTTGTTACGAAATGCAATTAAGTACTTTGTACATTATTTAGGCATCAGTAGTTCTTTACAAATATACACACATATTGTACGCGGTAAAGCCGACATCATTCTATGTGTGATCTATACTGTATGCCCAAAGTGTCTCAAAAGCAGCTTCCTATCAATGTGTGTCACAGGAGCTGATAGTCTTCAGTCATTGTCATTCTTCAGGAGTGAGAGCAGACTGTAGGGTCAGAGGCAGCTAGTTCTTCCAGCATGGAGCAGCTCAGGGCAGAGTTTGAGAAAGTTATAGCAGAGCTCAAGTGGGAGGAAGTTGTTTCCACTCTGCTGGAGGTGGTCAGCAGCATGTTGTGTAGCACACCCAGCTCTCCACCCTCAAATGCTGCCATCGTCCCTCCTGGGCTCAGGTCAGACCCCCACTGTCAGCCAGTCGCAGGTCACAGCAGAGGTTACAGTGGATGCGTCCCGCCATGCCCAGATTTTGTGCAGCCAGGTCAGATGATGGCAGGACCTCAGTCTAATCCATATGACATGCATGCCTTTGACATCAAAAGTCAGGCAGGTGCTCACCAGGTACGTGCATGACAAAGGGAGAACACAACTGCATTTTATCATGAAATTATACATCACATGTTAAGTTTGCTCAGTTATTAAGCGAGCAAAACATGATTTCTGTCTCAAAGATGGGACGCTGCATGCTGCCCTCTTGTGGAATGATGACACGAGTGCAACCTGTTTTACAGTTTTGCATATTTGCGTTCCCAGAATATGTCAGTCCCTGGGGGACCACATCCTGAAAACTCCAGCTGGTGTCCAACTGGGATGATGTAAGAAAATCTGCACACACCATTACACTTAATATAGATTCAAACGTTGTTCATATTTTACATTAAAGGAATGGAGGTGATGTCTACCAGATGGCAGGTCCTGTCTTTGCTGCTCCAATAACATCCACCTCAAAGTATGCATTCTTTCTAAATCAGTGGCTATCCCATTGTCCAATCATTCTTTCATTCATTCATTTTCTATACCGCTCATCCTCATTAAGGTTGCGGGTTTGTCCAATCATGATAAAACAGTTTTACATACAAATCTTTTTGTGTCTCTTTATTAATGTAGGAATGGAGGGGTGGTTTACCACATTACAGGGCCACCTGTCTTTGCTGCTCCACCAAATACAACCACAAAGTAAGATTTCAGACTTTAATTTAGTGGTTCTCTTAATACTGAAGTGGCCATCGAGTGACCAAACATAAAAAATTCAATTAAAAAACGTCTCGTTTACAAATGTTCCGTTTGACTGTGCTGTACAGATGAGCGAATAGATTCAGGTTTTTAGGTTACCAATAGGACGTTATCCATGCACTCTGAGATAAGTACATAGAGGGGTCTGCTGCATAGACCTGCTAGTGAGGCTCTGCTTGGTTGCTGGTTATACACTCTATGCCCTATTGAATCGTTCAACACTGTCAGGACTTTCACACAACACATTGAGAACATTGTTGTGCCTTTTTAAAGATTTGGTAAGCCGATAAAACACGGCAGTATATAGTGGATGACGCACATTAACAATTTTCACTGAAAAATGGCCTATCATTCACCATAAGTTGGTAATCATTTAGAAATATTTTTTTCCTGTTTTATTGCAGTTAATTGGTTCCAGATCTGATGTTAATAACTGAATTTCCACATAAATTGAATATTTTCTGTAGTTAGAGCATAGTAAAAATGTTTACCACCTTCTAAATAAATATTTAAAAATAATCAATTTTGTAACAATATTAGAGCCCTCTACACATTAAGCAATACCCTTGCAGTCATATTTACACTCCTATTCCTAATATAGTAGAATAAGACAGGCATAAATGAAACATACATTTTAAATGCCTTGATGTTGTTTTACTTATGTAGAGTACGTCCTGCAGTGGCTATTGTCTCAGCAATGCAGCGTAATGAATGCAACATTCATGTTTTTTTGCGTTTTGGGGCTGGGCCATTTTATTGGTGTTGGGTTATATCAATATTTTGTGTTGATATATCAAGTCCCAATGAGTTGGTTTATTGCTAGCACTAGCAAGCCCTTTTAGCTGTTCAGTCTTGTCGGGTCAGACCAAATATATTGTGTGACTGATGCTTTCAGTTCTCAATTCAGTTCATTCAATCCAAGGCAATGGAACACCCACTAGATGCCACCAACGTCACACTGTCCCTTTAAAATCTTTCAGAAAATCTTCTTCCTTGTACTTTGTAAACGTCAACTGATTGTACTGTTTCTTAAAATAGTTCATTGTAGTGTACTGTTTGAGTTCCATAATTAGATTCCACATACTGAAATGCTGGAAGTTTTTAGTCGAGATTTTGGCTTTTTTGCCGATGTCCGATATGTCGATATTGTCCAGCTGTCAATTTCCGATTATGTATATCAACCTACCAATATTTGTAACATCACATATCTCCTTAACACATCTGTTGTGTAGCTAATATATACTGCATCAGAAATTACCTGCTTGACATGGCTGTAAACAATGTAAAACATCTGGATACTGGCCTTGGCCAAGTATGGCTCGAACTCCACAAGTTTGGTCAATTTTGATCAAATCAAAATCACAAATCAAATTTAATATCCAAAGGAGAAACCACACACAACGTTAGTCAGGTACAGAGTGAGTAAGCTTGTTACTCGCCAAACACGGTTATTTACATGCTTTTCATTATTTGCGCACCGAAAATACGGGAGCCCAAGAATTTTCGTTCACCCTCTCAATGTCCAGGCCATTATTGGTATTTGCTCATAAGTATCCTTTCTGCTATAACCAAATACCATTATTTTAGTTTTACAGGTACAGGGATAGTGTGTTTTTATGAAACCATCTTTTTAATACATTAATTTGTGACTTTTGTTGTTAACTGCCAATAACACTAAATTTAGGTCTTCAATGATTTTACAAGATTTAAAATAATGTTGGAAAAAAAGGTCGGTGTCGGCCAAAACGGGAATCGGCAGAGGTCAATGATTGCGCCTTTATATGGAAGCAGTCTTTAATGGTGAGTCCATTTTTTTTGCTTTAAATCCTTTAATTTTAAAATTAAATTTTCAGGATGTAAAGGTGGATAGCATTAATGAGTGAACAATGGCAATATATGAGAGAACGGGAGGGTTTTGGATCTTAATCTAATCAATTAAAAATGGGATAGAGATAAGAATGTCAACATCACGCCTGCCATCCTGCCAAAGAAAGAGCTACTGTTTCTTCAGTGACTTGTGAGAGGCACAGTATTTAAACAATTCCTAGAAGTTCTGAAGTAAAGGAGATGTCACAAGATTAGAACATAGCCATAAATTAGCTGCACGGCTCTGTAGGCCACGGGTTCAAAGTAAGGAAAAAGTAGTTCCTTATACACCGGAAATTTGGCTACTTGTAGATTTTTGCTAAAAAGTGGGGCTCAACTATAACTCTGACCTGCAAAAAACTACTGCATAATATACATCCCAGAAAAATAGTTAGCGAGTGTTACTGTGCCTGAGCTGTCTCTTTTCAAAGCAATTGTCAGCATATATCTGGGTTCAAAATTTGATAAATGCTGCATCATAGTCAGTGTGCCATTTTCTTTGCTGGGACAAGTATATCTATGCATAGCATCGGTTTGAAGTGTTGATCATTTGGCATCTTGCGTCCACTTCTATTTGTCATCTATGTCATCCCCTTTGGCCCAACACTCTTGGCGTTCACTCCCACTGATCTCAACTCCCCACTACTGCCTGGAAGTGCCCTGCTCCTCTGAAGCTCATTTCTTTAAATGGCTTCATGAACTGTAAGATGACCTTTGGTGTTGGAAGTCTCCATCAAATTCTGCATGATGGTCTTTAATTTGTACCATAAGCAAACAAATTTCCTCCCAGTTTCACTCAAAGTTAACCTTGTGTTCGTTACATATTTTCCATATATAAGAAGAAAACGAAGACGGCGGCGCATACGGGATGTTGACCAGCCGTATGTCAAGAAGCCGCCCAACGCCTTCATGTGCTTTCTGAAGGAGCAGAGGCAACATGTTAAGGCACAAATGAATTTAAAGGACAGTGCATCTGTCAATACTGTCCTGGGACATATGGTGAGTAAGCTTGTGTCCCCCTTTTTCCTTCTCTAATTCCTGGAAAACATTTTTTCCTACGTGTTTGTCTGCAGTGGAAGTTGCTGACTGATGAAGGACAGGCTAAATATTATAAGATCGCTGATGCTGAAAAAAAACTCCATTCCCAAATGTATCCGGAATGGTCCAACAGCGACAATTATGTGAGGCTAACCTCCAATGTATAAAAAAATTAATTTGATCAGCTTAAAAAAGACAAAGTCTAAACTATTTGTTTGCATTTAGGGTAACAAGAGGAGGAGGCGCAGTTTCACAGCAACCAGTGCTGTTACAGGTATGCCAATATAATACCCTCGCATACTAACTCACTGACTATTTCAAGGCACACAGAATATTGGGTTCTATGGATATACAAACATTAATAAAAATATACAAATGTGGTCAGATTCTCCTTCTATTTTGTCTTTGCTTTTTCAACTTGGCCGATATTGCCTTGGCTTTATGTCTCCAGCTTGGGCCATCCGGGAAATGCAATGAGAAAAAGCAAATGGAACAGACAAAGGCAAATCAGGGTAATCAATGACAAAATGGAAAAAAAGTAAAGAAAAAGCATTTACAAAATGGAAAAAGAATGACTACAATTGTGTATTTATTATTGATTCTTGTTATTATTAATTATTAGATTTCCACATGTATTTCCTTTTAAAGTTGACACTCCTGTGATTCCACACAGATGAGCTCTGACAAGGTGTCAAATTCAAAATCAACTGGACTTCTGCCACCTTGTCACCATTTTTATGGTTTTATATTGCTTCAAAATGGGCATCTACTTGTGGGCTCTCATGCAAACAACAAAAAACGTATCAATACGTCTTTGGGATTGAACGTTCGGGTTGGAAAAAAACGTATTAATACTTTGGTAGTGAATGAGTTAATATTGTGCCATATTCTTTTAAAAGTACATTTAAAAAAAGGGGCCGCACGTTGGATGAGTGGGTAGCATGTTGGCCTCACATGAGGGTCAGGGTTCGAATCTCCATTGAGCATCTCTGTGTGGAGTTTGCGTGGACCCCTACGTGCGACGATTTTCTCCGGGTACTCCGGTTTCCTCCCACATTCCAAAAACATGCATGTTAGGTTAATTGGTGACTCTAAATTGTCCATTAGAGTGTGGATGTGAGTGTGAATGATTGTATGCATCCTCTGCAATTGTACCCGGCCTGCCGCCCAAAGTCAGCTGGGATAGGCTCCAGCATACCCGCGACCCTATTGAAGATAAGCAGTTTAGAAAATGGATGGATTTTAAAAAAATACTCTATATCCATCCCTCACAGAACTTAAATGGCCTTTTGCCTCAGTAGTGTGTGACATCCATGTACAGCCACAACAGCCCGGGTGGTCAACAGCCTCATCACACAATGTTGTGGGATGGCATTCCTCAAACAAGTCATCAAAAGTTGGCAGGCAATGTGGTTGTGTTGGTCAGCACACCCAAGCTAATCCCACAAGTGCTCAGCTGGTTTGCGATCAGGATTGTTGGCATTGGGGTGGAAGTGTCTCAGGAGGTAGAGCAGACACTTCACTCACCTTGCCTCCGATGCTGGACTGGTGTATGAATGTGAATGAATATTTGGTGGTGGTCGCAGTACACAGAGCTGCAAATTGTCCGCCAGTCCGCTGCCTGTCCATCAGTCTACCCCAGGGCAGCTGTGGCTACAGATGAAGTTTACCATCACCATTGTGTGACTGAGTGAAGGAATAATTTCACTTGAGTGAAGTTGAGCGATTTCTTCACTTGGAAATCTCAGATGAACACAGCTTTCCACTAAAACAGTCTAGTGCAGTCAAGTACATTCCTGGTGACACTGCGTCTGTCGATCGCATGCTCCAGCCTTCCCTCACTTGTGAACAAGCTCCTGAGATACTTGAACTCATTCGCATGGTGCAAGACCTCACTCCTAACCTAATGGCTGCAAGCCACAAGATCCAGTTTGGGTTGTTTCCATAGCTCGAACTATGGGTGAGTCTGACTGAGTCTGAACTTCTCAACTTCTTGGACAAGTTCTGGCTCCTTCTCCACCAGAGAGGTGACCTTCCATATTCCATTCCATTTGGCTGACCAGAACCAGACCGCCCAGGCAACCCATTCTGCCCAACACACAATGCAATTACCTTTGCAGGTGGTGGGTCTACAATGGGGAAATCCTGTGTTGCTTTATTGAGCAGGGCCTGTGAGCCCTCTCCCAGGCCTGTCTCCAAGGTGGATCCACGGTGTAGCACATCCAGGTGAAGTGCGGCCTCCTTTGGGTGTTTTTCCATAGTCTTCAGAATCACTCTTTGCCTGGCTCGCCACCCATAACCTGTTTGCTTTGGGAGGCCCTATCAAGAGAATATAGCGTCATACAACATTCGGGGAGAGGTGACAAAATTTAATCACCAATCATGCAGTATATGTAATGTAACAAATGTAATAACAAAAAATACATTATAAAAATATCCGGCTGTGTAACAATAATGAAATAACAGTCTGATAATTCTAATTCTAAATGAGTATTCTAATCCCATGCACAGTGCACACTTGAGAAATCTAATCTGACATGACGACTCAGTACGTATATGTAAAGACTACATGTTGGTTTGGGTATAAAGACATACATTTTGAAGTCAGACTGGATTGACTTCCGTCTTTGCTTGTTTCTGTTGCAGAACCGGACTCTCCAGATGAAACTCCAACTCCCTCTAAGACCAGTGACGAGTCTGAAAAAATGCGTATTGCAGACAAGGTTCTACACATGCTAGGGTGTGCCTAGTCCTTCTGACTATGCTACCCCCTCCACCCTCACCCCTCTGTGGTGTAGTTAGTTCTGTAAATTTCCATCCATACATCCATTTTCTTCGGCTTATCCGGGTCCGTGTTGCGGGGACAGTAGTCTCTGTACGAAAGCATGTCATAGGTCTGCCCCGGGACCGTCTCCCGTCTGGGCATACCCGTATCACCTCACGGGGGAGGCGTCCGGGAGGCATCGGGACTAGATCCACGAGCCACTTTAACTGGCTCCTGTCAATGTGAAGAAGCAGCGGCTCTACTCCTAAGCCCCTCCTGGATGACCGAGCTCCTCACCTTATCTTTTAGGGTGAGTCCAGCCACTGCACGGAGGAAACTCAGCCACGACCCAAAACTCTAAACCATAGGTGAGGGTGGGAACATAGATCGATCCGTAAATTGAAAGCTTTGCTTTACCGTTCAGCTCTCTCTTCACCAAGACGGCTTACTCCTGAACAAGCCCCCGAGATACTTGAACTCCTCCACATGGGGCAAGACCTCACCCCCAAACCGGAGGGTAAAAGTCACCATTTTTTTGACTGTTAACCATGGCCTCAGATTTGAAGGTGCTGAGTCTCTAGAGGTGCTGAGTTTCAACTAAGAAGCTTCAAACTCACCTGAAAACCGTCCCAGTAAACACTGAAGGTCACAGCCTGATGAGTCTATCAGTACTACATAGTCTACGAATAGCAGAGACAAGGTCCTGAGGCCCCCAAACTGGACTCTCTCTATTCCTTGTCTGCACTTAGAAATTTTGCCCATATGAATTCTGAGCAGAATCAACAAAGGGCAGCCTTGCCGGAGAACGTTCACCGGGAACCGGTTAGATTTACTGTTGGCTATGGGAACCAGGTTCTTGCTCCAGTTTTACATGGACTGAATGGCACGTAGTAGCATGCCACCAATCCCATAGGACACCGTGAGGGAATGCCATTTCCAAGGCCGCAAATCACATGTACCCTCCAGTATTCTTGCAAGAGTGTAGAGCTAGTCCAGTGTTCCGCAACTAAAACAAAAACTATATTGCACCTCCTGTAGCTGAGGTTCGACTAACTGTAATATCCTTCTCTCCAGCACCCTGGGATCCTTTCCCAGGGAGACGGATGAGGGTGATCCTCCTATAGTTGGAACGCACCCTCCGGTCACCCTTCTTGGAAAGGGGGACCACTACTCCAGTGTGCCAATCCAGTGGTATTGTTTCCGACTTCCACGCAATGTTGAAGAGACGTGTCAGCCAAGACATTTGTATCCTCAGACTCTGCTTCCTTTAAGGAAGGCATGTCAGTGGGACTGAGAAGGGCCTCAAAGTACTCCTTTACCACCCAACTATATTCTCAGACAAGATCAACTGGCCTCTGTCCCCACTGTAAATTGTGGACACCGAAAACCGTGGTCTATGACCTCAAAGAGCTTCTCCCACACCCAAGTTTTCACCCCGGCCACTACCAAAGCTGCGTGCAGCGTGCAGCTTGGCCTGCTGGTAACTCAGCTGCTTCAGGAGCCACACAAGCCAACCATTGTGGATGGACTCCTTCTTCAGCTTGACGGCAGCCATGACCGCTGTCTACCATCGGCTTCGGGGTTTGCCACTACCGACTACCTTGTGGCTGCAGCTCCAATCGGCTTCTTCAACAATGGAGGCACGAATACAATACAATATCCTCATACTCCCTTGGGATGCAGGAGAAGCTCTTCCGAAGGTGACAGTTGAAGACTCTGCCAGACGTTCCGAGCACTCCCTTACTACACGTTTGGTCTGCCAGGTCTGTCTGACATTTTTCCCCGCCATCTAATCAAGTCATCACCAGGTGGTGATCAATTGACAGTTCAGCTCCTCTCTTCACCCGCATGTTCATGCGGACCCAGGTCTGATGATAATAATACAAACCCTATCATAGACCTGTGACCTAGGTTGTCCTGGTGCAGTTTTTTATGTTTGAACATGGTGTTTGTTATGTAGAAGCTGTGGTTCAAACAGAAGTCCAATAACTGTACGGGTTCAGATAGAGGAACCCATTCCTCCCAATCACCCCCCAATCACACTCCTCCAAATCACGCTGTCATTGCCCACATGGGCGTTGAAGTCTCCCAGTAGAACTATGGAGTCACAAGCATCACCCTCTGATAGACTCCAAGAAGACTGTACTCTGAGCTGCACAAATGACATTCAGGACTCTTTCCTAAACCCAAAAGCATATGGAAGTGCGCAGGGAAGTGACCTTCTCGTTCACCGGGGATGACTCCAACACAAAGGCACAAAGCCGGGGTGCCACCGCCTCTCCCCTGCAGCAACTCCGAGCAGAACAAGGTCCAGCCCCTCTTAAGGAGTTTGGTTACAAAATGCAAATTGTAGGTCAAGGTGACTCCGACTATGTCTAGTCGGAATGTATCAACCTCTCACAAGCTTGGGCTTTTTCCCCACCAGAGGGGTAACGTTGCATGTGCGAAGAACGAGATTTGGCCGCCAAAGACCAGGCCACCCATAACACATTACACCAGATCCATATGCGTGTCCCCGCAGGTGGTGGGTCTACGGTAAGGCTTCTTTGGTCTAGGCCGGCCGGGCCCCACTGGTGAAGGTCCGACCACCAAGCGTTTGCCTGTGAGCCTGGCTCCAGGGTGAAACCTTGTTGTCCCACGTCCAAGCAAGGTGTGGTCCCTCCTTTTGTTTTTTTGTTTTTCATAGGGTCTTGTGAATCGCTCTGTCTGGTGAGTCACCTAGAACCTGTTTGCCTTTGGAAATCCTACCAGAGGCACGTAGCCCTGGACAACATACCTCCTAGATCACTTGGGCACTCAAACCCCTCAACCACAATAAGGTGGTGATTCATGGAGGTGTATTCTGTAAATGTAAATAATGTAAAGATAATTCAAGTAGTTTTACTCAGTTGTTTAAAAAGGCCATTTAATTAGAAACATTGATTAAAAACTACAATGCATTAATTAGAAATGTTGTGGACAACTACAACGTATTCCACAAAACATTCTCTGAATTTTCCCATGCATTCCAATATGTAGTCAGTATAAAGGTGTGACCATGTTCTAGACACACTGGAAAAATAAGTGACTATAAATCAAATGTATCCCTGTGGGATGCTAAATATTCACAAAGTGAATGAAATTGAGTCAACAGGTTTAAAATGATCAGTCTTGTCAAGCTAGTGTTGGTCTTTGTGTCTTAATGACATATATGGTAATGGTTTGAATTTATTTGAACACTTGTTTTACTTTGGTGTATTTGTCACATGTTACTGTAATTCACAATCCCACATGTCCAACAGAAAGTAGGAAGACGCAAAGCTTATTTAGTCCTACACCCTGTGCGTTTCACATCATTTGCTAATACATTTGTTCACCTCCTATTCAACATTTGCCCTTTATTAGTTCTGAAATAACATATGAACATGATTAAGCAGTATAACATTGTTTTTCAATAAAGTTGAGGTTAGTAAAATAATAGAAATAAATTGTGTAACACTCTTAATAAAAATATTTATAATAAATCATGCAGTTATAGTTCACACAAACATTGTTGGATGATATGATATGTCTTTATAAAGTTGGAAACAACGATGCTGATGGCTGTGTGAACTGTGTGACCTGCACTGAACAAAATGCTTAATAAATATGTTATGAAAGAGCATATTGTGTTCATCTCTCCTTTAAGATTGATATTTGAAAACAAATACATTACCTGATGTTTTGTATTATCCCATTTAATTCTCGCATAAGCAATTATGACTTAATGTTTCATCCAACAAGAAAATATTTCAAAATTGCATTTTTTGGCAAAATAGATGTTTGGAATCCAAACATCACCCAAATATAAACCAGAAAAACTGCACTTGTTTTGGAATCATATCCATCATCCACAAGCTTGTGTGAGACATGAACACACGTCCAAACAGATACAATGAAGCAGCTGATGCACATAATAGGACACTAGATTTCAACAAACGTTTTGCAGTTTTACGTAAGTCCTGTGACCATGCAGTAACAGACACATTCATGATACCGTGATACTTCTGGTCATTTAATTAACATTGTCGCTGTAGCTTCGTTAATATCCTGGTCACATAATATAAATGGATCGTTGTTGGTGTTTTTTTCAAAAGGCTTCATAGGTGTGTCCCATAATGTGCATTCTTAGCTGCCTCTTTTTAACACACACAAAAGAGAAATACATGTTAATGTCTCACATGAATGGATGATGGGCATATTGGCAAAAAAGTAGTTGTCCTTTAAGTGCTCTTTCATGCAGTACTTTCCCTCTGCAACAGTGAGGCGTATGCATCATAATGAAGCAGGACAGCTCAAGTTTATGCAAATACGGCACAATCACCTCTTACAAAAAAGGCAAACTTGACTGGTAATAGCGAGTGTACTACAAAATATGCAAGCAAAGCTGTATTAGTTTGGGCCGCGCTCTGCAACTTTTTTTGTATATTTGTAAGTTTGCTTTACATGAATACTTGCTGTAATGCACCACATAATGGGACTGAAAAGTATTTGACCTTTTCTTTTTAACCTCCTAATGAGCAACCTGTACTAACATGCGACAGTTTGTGCCTCACCAGCAATAAAGCTCACCGTCCTTACAGTCATTACTGTGTCGTGCTCATTTCTTTTATATATAGCTGACATCATGGCCATGTTGAAGGGGTCTTTGTGGTGTCTCCCTTTCATTCCCACAGTGTGCCTGTCTCTACCTATCCAATCAACGGACAAACTGAACGTCTGATGGCCGACGCGCGTTCGACACACTGTTTTTGACCGACTATATCATTGCCATACGAACAGTCACTAGTAATCTTGCATTTTCTTTTAAACCACTTTAATAATTGTCTTTTTGGCCCTCCTGTCTTCCCGTATGCCATTGGCGCGCATGCGCAGTCGACCCCGCTGCACCACACTACCAGCTTTTCCTAGCAGAGCGTCTTGGTAGCAAGCGGCCGAGGAGCGCGCGTCTGTGCCGCAATCTTGATTCGATTCCCGTGCACGTTTCCTGGCTGGTGTTCACGAGGAGCAGCACGAGGACGCCAAACGTCTGTTAAAGTGCACGTGAGTACGGATTTACGACCGACCCCTCATGGTGCGGCTGGAGGGCCGCTTTCTAGAGGCTAACGCGTCACCGCAGCGCTAGCAGCGCTAGCAGCGCTTCAGCGTACTGCTAATTGAATCGCGATTGTATGTGTTGACGCCGTCCTTCTTACCGCTACTGGCTGTAGCGTTAGCCCCAGGCGGTGCTATCCAGTTGGCGAACGTTGGACGGGCTGAACGCCGCGATCGCCTTGCCCAGCGCCGGCTAACAACGCTTTGGAATGGAATGGGTTCCGGTTGATATCGATCGGTCACCTTTCGACCGCGTATGTTTGGAGTCATCGTGGAAGAAGCCCGGTGGCCACAGACGCCTCGTCGGTCTAAGTGTCGTGTTGGACTGACATTGTTCCATTTATTATTGACAGTCCGCAGTTGATGCTCACTTCATCGCCATGGCAACAGAAGACAAGAAACCAGAGACCGACACAAAACCTCCGGTGGCGCCATCAGCATCTGCCAGTCAGAGCAAGGTGGGTCAGTCACACATCCAGGTGGGTTTCTTCATCACAGTCATTCATAACTGGGAAGTAGGATGGAGGTCCGCGTTCCACTGTGACGTTCCAGTTAAATATGCTCCTAACAGCATTCTCATGGCAACAAATAAAGCAATACCGATGACTTACAGGGGTGTGAAAAACTATTTGCCTGACTTTTTGTCACACTTAAATGTTTGTGCTCATAAAAAAGAGTTAACTATTAGTCAAAGATAACATCATTGAACACAAAATGATGACTGCCAAGACTTTTGGGAAGTCTGGCGTAAAAGTAACACAGCATTTCATAGCAACAGTCAAATATGGTGGTGGTAGTGTGATGGTCTGGGCTGGTTTTGCTGCTTCAGGACCTAGAAGGCTTGCTGGGATAGATGGAAGCGTGAATTCTACTGTCTAGCAAAAAATCCTGAAGGAGAACGTCCGGCCATCTGTTGGTCAACTCAAGCTAAAGCCATCTTGGGTGCTGCAGCAGGACAATGACCCAAAACACACCAGCAAATCCACCTCTGAATGGCTGAAGAAAAACCAAATGAAGACGTCGGAGTGGCCTAGTCAAAGTCCTGACCTGAATCCCATGGAGATGCTGTGGCATGACCTTAAGAAGGCGCTTCATGCTAGAAAAGCCTCAAATAAAGCTGAATGACAACAATTCTGCAAAGATGAGTGGGCCAAAATTCCTCCAGAGCGTGTAAAAGACTTGTTGCAAGTTATGGCAAACGTTTGATTGCAGTTATTGCTGCTAAGGCTGCCCAAGCAGTTATTAGGTGCAGGGGCAATGACTTTTTCACACAGGGCTATGTGGGTTTGGATTTTTTTCTCCCTAAATAATAAAAACATTCATTTAAAAACTGCATTTTGTGTTTACTTGTGTTATCTTTGACTAATATTAAAATGTGTTTGATGATCAGAAACATTTTGTGTGACAAACATGCAAAAGAATAAACAGTCAGGAAGGGGGCAAATAGTTTTTCACACCACTGTATTTTCGGGCAACGCATCAGCAAACAATGTGAGTCAAGAAATGAGATCATGATTATCTTGGTCGTTTTTTTTTCACCCCCATGCGCACACGCCAACCACGTTCAGGGGCCACGTGCTTTTGTCTTCATGTGGCTTAGGGGATGGGTACTTGACGGGGGACTTTTTTAATAGAAATAATCAGACCAAATAATCCAGCAAGAATATGGCACACTTGCTCACTCTACAATGCGTGTACACATATAATAAAAACAAGTCAAAAGAAAAGTCAAATTAAGTCACAGGACTGTTTCTCCCACAAGATGAATGATCAGCCAGTAACAGCCGGCATGGCGAGGTGGGTGGACAGATGGTGAGACTGTCATGCTAATGACAGCAAAGAGTCTTTGTGTAAAATGTCAGTCTTTGTTTATGCTGCAGCTTGTTAAGTGAAATATTTAAAAAATATATATAATATTTAGGAACTCGACTATTTACAGCGAGGAAAATAAGTATTTGAACACCCTGCTATTTTGCAAGTTCCCGCACTTAGAAAACACGGAGGGGTCTGGAATTTTCAGCGTAGGTGCTGTGAGAAACATGATCTAAAAAATATTCAGAAATCACAATGTATGATTTTGGAACTACTTATTTTTCTTACTTACTTATAACAGCAGTAAATAAGTAAATAAGAGGTCAAACGCTTCCTGTACCTTTTCACCAGGTTTGCACACTCTGCAGGAGGGATTTTGGCCCACTCCTCCACACAGAACTTTTCCAGATCATTGAGGTTTCTGGGCTGTCGCTGAGACGCACGGAGTTTGAGCTCCCTCAAAAGGTTTTCAATTGGGTTTAGGTCTGGAGACTGGCAAGGCCACGCCAGAACCTTGATATGCTTCTTACGAAGCCACTCCTTTGTTATCCTGGCTGTGTGCTTCGGGTCATTGTCATGTTGGAAGACCCAGCCTCGACCCATTTTTAGTGCTCTAACTGAGGGAGGAGGTTGTTCCCCAAAATCTCGCAATACATGGCCCCGGTCATCCTCTCTTTAATACAGTGCAGTCGCCCTGTCTCATGTGCAGAGAAACACCCCCAAAGAATGATGCTACCTCCCCCATGCTTCACAGTAGGGATGGTACTCTTATCATTCTTCTTCCCCCAAACACGCTTAGTGGAATTATGACAAAAGAGTTCTATTTTGGTCTCATCTAACCACATGACTTTCTCCCATGACTCCTCCGGATCATCCAAATGGGCGTTGGCAAACTTAAGACGAACCTGGACATGTGTTGGTTGAAGCAGGGGAACCTTCCGTGCCATGCAGGATTTCAAACCACGGCGTCTTAGTGTATTACCAACAGTAATCTTGGTAACGGTGGTCCCAGGTCTTTTCAGGTCATTGACCAGGTCCTCCTGTGTAGTTCTGGGCTGAATCTTCACCTTTGTTAGGATCATTGAGACCCCACAAGGTGAGATCTTGCGTGGAGCCCCAGTTTGAGGGAGATTGACAGTCATGTTTAGCTTCTTCAATTTTCTAATGACTGCTCCAACAGTGGAGCTTTTTTCACCAAGCTGCTTGGTAATTTCCCCATAGCCCTTTCCATCATTGTGGAGTTGGACAATTTTATCTCTGATGTCTTTGGACAGCTCTTTGGTCTTGGCCATGGTAGCAGTTGGAGTCTTACTGGTTGTATGGGGTGGTCAGGTGTCTTCATGCAGCTAACAATCTCAAAAAGGGTCATCTAATTTAGGATAATAAATGAAGTTGAGGAGGATTTTTTTAAGGGTGGACTTGAGGGTCAGAATTCCAGCTGATAGACAGGTGTTCAAATGCTTATTTGCCGCTGTATCATACAAATCAATAGTTTAAAAAATCATACGTTGTGATTTCTGGATTTTTCTTTTTAGATCATGTCTCTCACAGTGGCCATGCACTTACGCTGAGAATTCCAGACCCCTACATGATTTCTAAGTGGGAGAACTTGCAAAATATCAGGGTGTTCCAATACTTATTTTCCTCACTGTATATGTAGTGATAGGAGAGGGGTGGATTAAGGTAGGAGGAGGTTTAATTGGAATATTGACTGAATTATTCAATCACTGCCTGTTTGACAAACATCCGTTGTCACGTTCACTTCCAGTCAGCTCCTGCCAAGCCCAACTACAGCCTGAAGTTCACACTAGCGGGCCACACTAAAGCGGTCTCCTCCGTCAAGTTCAGTCCCAGTGGCGAGTGGCTAGCCAGCTCCTGTAAGTTTGTCATCCTCCTTTTTTGTTTTGTTGTGGATTATTGTTCACATATTCACATATCTTCTCTCTGTAGCTGCTGATAAACTCATCAAAATCTGGGGCGCATACGACGGCAAGTTTGAAAAAACCATATCAGGACACAAACTTGTAAGTCATGATGTCAGTAGCGTATTTGTGTTCAGTACAAGGAAAGTTAATTTCCCTTTTGAGTTGGCCTTTTTAACTACATTGAGGAAATTACATACAGTGAGGGAAAAAACAATTTGAACCCCAGCTGATTTAGTAAGTTTGCCACCAACAAAGAAATGATCAGTCTATAATTTCAATGGTAGCTTTATTTGAACACTGAAAGACAACAATGACAAAAAAATCCAGAAAAATTAGTTTCAAAAAGAGTTATAAATTAATTTGCATTTCCATGAAGGAAATAAGTATTTGATCCCTTTGAAAACCGTGCTTCAGTACTTGGTGGCAAAACCTTTGTTGGCAATCACAGAGGTCAGCCGGTTCTTGTAGTTGGCCACAAGGTTTGCACACATCTCAGGGGGATTTTGGCCCACTCCTCTTTGCAGATCCTCTCCAAGTCATTCATGTTTCGTGGCTGATGTTTGGCAACTCCAACCTTCAGCTCCCTCCACAGATTTTCTATGGGATTAAGGTCTGGAGACT
>QODF01000123.1:1221586-1255770 GCA_024372805.1 Oostethus manadensis | reverse complement strand
ATCCTCGTTGAATGACAGTCACTTCTACGTCTTCATACGGTCATATAGAAATGGTCATGGCTGCCAAACCCAGTTTTCTTGGAGCCCATCAGAGGGGTGCTGGAGAGCATCCCCACTAATTATTCTGTAGTGCTTCTGGTAGACTTCAATGCCCATCGCAGATCTAAACCCGAGTGCTACTGGTAGTTTTTATTGCCCACATTTTACTGGTTTGTGCTAACCACAGCTTGTTTATAACAAAGAGCATGTTTTAAAATAAGGCTGTCCATAAAGACCTGTGTCTGCATGTTTTGGATGCATGGGTATAGAGAGGGGCTGAGCTGTCAACTGATCTCTGATGAGTTGGATGCTGACCTGGTAGGCCTTACAGTCGTCGAGTCTTCAACTCCCACCTCTGGCAGAGCTTCACCTCCATCCCAGGGAGTCTGAGGATATTGAGTCCAAATGGGCTGTATTCCAAGCCTCTTATTGCCGAAGCAGCTGATCGGAGTTATGGTCCGTGCTAGTCAGGATGGAACCCGATGGTGGACAGCAGAGGTTAGGGCTGCCGTGAACCTGAAGAAAGACGCCAAGCACGCATGGCTTGTGGTACAGCTGACGCAGCTAACAGATACTAGCAGGCCAAGCAACATGAAGCTTCGGTGGCTTGGAGAACTCAGGTGGAAGGATTCAGCAAGGCCATGGAGCGCAATGTTTGGTCGACTTCAAGGAGGTTCTGGCAAACCCTCGACGCCTCAAAAAGCAGTTGGCTGTCCACACTGTTTACAGTGAGGATGAAGGCCTGAGGATATACTTGCGCGGTGGAAGGAATAATTTGAGGTCCGTCTCAGTCTCTCTCAATCCCACTGACCACAACATTGGATAATCCAGTTAGCAGTAGCATAGTGCAACAGATGTATCAAGATTATGTTTGTGGTTGTAGTTTGCAGTGGTGTAGGAATGCATTGCAACCTAGAGAGATGTTTTAGTTGTATTCTCAGAACAGTTTTTAATGTCTATGAATCCGCAGGGCATATCTGATGTTGCGTGGTCATCTGACTCCAACCTCCTGGTGTCTGCATCTGATGACAAGACCTTGAAGATCTGGGATGTCAGCTCGGTAAATAATAACTGAATCACTTGTGTGTGTGAAACCTCGTTGAACTAAATGTTTGTGCAACAAGTGGTTGAAGGGCCTTCTGACGTCTCCAAAGCACAAAGCAGGAGGTTATGCTTCTCATGTTTGTTACTTTCAAAAGAAAAGAAAAAGTTTTCCAACTCTGTACTTTGCAAAACCAAACTCCAGTGAAGTTGAAGCCCACTGAGGTTGTTCAATTCTGAACCTAAATGAACCTACCTGATCAGTTCAAGTAACAATTATTAGTTGTGCATGTTTTGTATTACAAGATTTCGTAGGGGTTACTTTGCTGAAAATTCGCTAGTAATTGAGATGTCAATAAATATATTTTGACACACTAACAAACCAGCAATAGGTTGTCAAATCATACGGCGTAACCAAAAAACCCAAGTAACAGGGGAACACACAACATACCCAACACACGAACTCTGCAGGCGTCAAATCACAAACACAAAATGATGGGTTTTCCCCACAACAGAATTGTTTTGTTAAAAAATCCAATATCAAAGTTGTGAATTAGCAGGTATCCGACGTGCTCCTATTTCAAAATACAGTCATCCTTTGCCTTACTTAGTGGTTGGAATTTTGCGGCTTCAGTCTTATCATAGCAGACCTGATGCTTTTAGTACAGGTTTATCATCTCACAGCAGGCACAATAATCCCAAACAAAAATCCCTAATAAAAAGCACGGACTACTGTTGCTGCAGCACCCACGCTAAGCTAAAATTAAACTTTGAAATCCTGAGGTCACTTCTTGTCTGCCTGCCACTCGGCTTCAAGAGGTATACATCTATAGCAGCACACATGAGCATCAGTCTTATTTATTTCTCGAATGGCTTATTTGCGATTATTGTTATTATATTGGGTAATGGGAATGTACAGGTGACCATAGGGATGTTATTTAATGTCTAGAGGGCTCTAATAATGTTGCAGTCTGTATTTAGAAAGTCGTAAACAAGTTTTCCATTCTATTATTTATGAAAATATTCAATTTATAAGGAGTCCTGTTTTATGGAAATGTACTTATCAGGATGGGGTCCAGTACCAATATAAACGTGATAAACAGTGTATCAGCGTATAACATTTTCAAAAGGTGAAACATTTTTAATGTATGCATCCATGTATGCAGGGAAAATGCCTGAAGACCCTGAAAGGTCATAGCAACTACGTGTTCTGCTGCAACTTTAATCCACAGTCCAATCTGATTGTGTCAGGATCGGTGAGTACGCAACTTGTTTTGGCTTACAAACAGCCAGGAACTGTAGAAATAACAACCCATATCGGAAGCATTTCATGTGTCGATTTGTGATGAATTCATTTCTTTCTTCCCCCTAGTTTGACGAGAGTGTTCGAATATGGGACGTAAAAACCGGGAAGTGCTTGAAAACCTTGCCGGCTCATTCCGACCCTGTGTCAGCTGTAAGGTCATGTTGTGCAGCTCTTGATGTTTGAGCCGATAATTGGAATTAAACATGTATGTCTCCTCTAGGTCCATTTCAACAGAGATGGCTCACTGATTGTGTCCAGCAGCTACGATGGACTTTGGTGAGAACCAAAATGTTATCCTATGTGGTGTTATCATGTCTATTTGGCCCTAACCAATTTTTTTTTTTCTTCAGCCGAATTTGGGACACAGCATCTGGGCAGTGCCTAAAAACACTCATAGGTATATGGTGGCAATATTGTTGTTTGAATGACTTTGAAATAATTTGAAGATATTACCATAAATGCTCTAATTATGTAATTACCTGAAACCTCAAAAAGGATAGGCGTTAAATGGATGCAGGTGATAAATGGAGACTCATATATGGCAACTTAATATTTTAACTCGAGTATGAAGAAAGTGGCAAGCAGAACATAGCCCCATGTTATATACCGCTGGTACAGTCGATCCACCCTTATCTGTTACCATTTGTTCATTACCATCCGGAACCACCACACGTGAGAATCCACGACTAATTACTCCACCCTTAAAAATGTCTATTTTTGACTAGCCGCTAGTTGACGGTGACGTTTTCCGATTTTGGATCAACATTTGCAATAACTGTGACTACCCTCCCCATCTTTCTTCAATCCGCCCCACACAATTAGTAAACACATTTTCAAGTACATAATGTATTGGTACTCACCATTGATGGGTGGTAATGTAAGATGATCAATGAGCAGATGGAATCGGGGTCACAGTGTAGAAGTTACATATCTGTGTCACTTTTGTGCAGCAACTATGGTGCGTTCAAGGATCGCTAAACTCTTGATGAAAAAACAGTTAAGCCTAAAGACGAACATTTTTTGTGGGCTTTTTTCAAACCTGTGGTACATGCATGTATCTTGTACATTTTACCTGTATTGTCACTGACTTGATTCGATGCTTTTTTCTGCAAAAGCAGACTGTGGGTGAATGCGGTGTATTACTATTTTGAAATAAAAAAATCCATATTCCAAGTTCCTGGCCTAAATTAAGCAACTAAAATACCAATGCACGGCAGAAAAAGCATTCTAATTGTGACTAGTATTCCACATTGGCCGCAAGGTATGAACAAGGACCAGACGTGATGGCCAGAGAAGGCATTTATTGCAATTTAAAATTATTTCACAACAGGCACAGTAATAACATGACCGTTGGGACCATAACCCATGACAATGTAAAACTCAGCTCTGAACATGCTACGTTGCTTCCTGCCCTCCACACATCAGTCACCACCAGGGAACACATTTACTGTCAAACACGCAAGCAGGAGTTTTATTTATGTCTTGAATGGCCTATTCGCTCTTACTATAGCTACCCTGTATATTGTGTAATACAAATGTAAATGTGACTGTATGGCTGCTATTTCATGTCTAGTCGGCTCTAATTTTTAAAAGCTGCTGGATGCTGACAACTCATGACACACAAAATGCAGTTGCTGCTATTATTGTCAGTGCTTTTTACCCGAAGCTAATTACAGACAATGACAGTTCAGACTTTTGGTAGACGATGCACCCGCCGACCATGGGAGATGTCATTTGAGCATTTGCTGGATAATTATTGGCATTGTGGCTTCAGGAAAATGAAGTCTAACTTGTTCTGTGTTCATGACAGATGATGACAACCCTCCTGTGTCGTTTGTAAAGTTTTCTCCCAATGGGAAATACATTCTGGCTGCAACACTGGATAAGTAAGTAACTAAACTACTTCCCTACAGATTTAGTGCCTCCTGACTCCGCAGCCTCCAACCTCATTAAAAACCATTGCAAGCAGACCAAAATGGGCCACCGTTCAAGCAAATACAAAAGTGTCAAATTTCATTTAATAACCTGATTGAAACCATTTCTTTCACAGCCCTTCTTTTGAACAATAATGCTCTTATCAGTTAATGTAACTTATGGTCATAATATCCTGTCATGTAATCATGATGAGAAATACATTCTCCATGTCCAGAACGCTTTAATTCACCACAAAAAAGCAATAATCATTTGTATCTTCGGTTGGAAGAATAACAGTTTGATCAACATTTACTAAAAACTAAGTCTAATATCTCAGCAAATTCTACCATCCGCATTGTGTACACAATCTTATTTTACAATATGCCACAATTAATGGGAGAAACTCATATTTTGCCCTTCTTTGCCATTTTAATAGTTAGCCGTGTTTTTCCAGGTCATTATTTTCCAGCTCTGCTGGAGCAGCACTGGTTCCGGTCCGTTCTGCTACATCAGCATAACACATCTGTAAAGTCAGGCCTACAAAATAGAAAAACACATCAGAAAGATCATTTCTAAACCTGCAATTTGCAGCGGGTAATAATCTAATTTCACTGAAAACTAGTGTTTACTACAATCATGTATATTTTTTTAGCTACGGCAGGGGTGCTCACTCTTTTTTGCCTATAAGCTACTTTAAAATTTACCAGGTTCCAAAGATCTATCTCTTATTATTAGCAAAATACATGTAATATATATATATTACATATATATATATGTATATATATTACATTACATATATATATGTATATATATTACATTACATATATATGTATATATATTTTACATTACATATATCACATATATATAATTAAAAATAATAAAGATAATAAAAAAACTCGATACATTGACATGTTACTGTTAAACACGGAATGTAGCGGAAAGTGACATAATGTGACTGAAATAATCATAAACAAATAGTCATGGTGAGAAGAAGTCGTTGTGTGGGGAAGTATGTCCCCGCTCAATCGTGGCAAAATGTCGTCACAAGCACTAACCGCCCCCTATGCAACTAAACGTGTCATAACAGCAGGAAAAACCCTTGGAATCCCGTCGTATGGAATGTGAATGGAAGCTAGCGGTGTTAGCTCCGTTAAGCACAGCATGCTAGTGCAGCTGTGTGTGTGCACTGTGTTGTGTATTACTGCTTTCCTGTAAGCAAGCGTTTTACACACTCAGCACGCTGAGGACGTGAGTTCTGAGGTAACAGGCACGTGTATTCTTGCACCCAGCTCGTCTGAACTGGCAGTGGTCATCCTCAATACACAAAAAACACTAATTCAAAATCAGAAATATTGTCATTTTTTGGTAAAGCACTTTTGGTTAAGAGACTGAGCCAATTTGATGTTGATTGGGGGTTTTCTGTCTTATTTTGTTTAATGTATCATTTTGTTAGTCTAAAGCTCTTGACATCCCAATTACAATGTTTGATACTCTTGAGAAATTAAAGTTGCTTTTGAGACGGTGTACTTGCATTATAATGCCATATATTATCATTACATTAATGGAAAAAAAAGACAAAAATTGGCAATAATTTGTGGAACAGTTAATGCCCAGAAAAATGTGACAGGCCTGCATGCATACCAGGGATGAACACACAGTTTCGGAATGTAGGTTATGATTGACATCATCTATGTCCTAATATAAAACGTAACATTTATATCAAGTCTAACTGCTAAAGTTTGAAACTCCAATATGAAATAGTGGTGATCATATCACACAGTTTCAGGGTACAGCAAATGAAAGTAGTGAATCAGGAAGGGAGATGAAGGTCAGCTGACTGATTTCATATGGCATCTACAAAGTGACGTTTGCGCAATCGAACCACACCATCTTCGCCATCTACTGGTAGCGTGCGTAATGGGAATGCCTAGTCAACTGCATTTATACCAGTGACAAACAAAATAGGTGCTTTGGTTCAGTAGATGCCAGAAAATGCAGAACATTTAACAATGAACTTGATATTGTGCCCGTCCGTCTTCCCAAACGCCTTGGCCTTCCACGTCTGAAAGGCGGCAAACTGGCACGCTTGGCATCAAGTCTCAGAAAAGCTGGCAAATGTTATGTAGCATGTTGCCTGTATTAAATGCTTTTAGAAAGCTCATGCTTTTCCCCCGTAATGGTCAGCAGAGGGCGGCACACCAGCAGAAATACATGATTACCGCCCTCAAGTTTAACGTTGATTATGTTTTTGCTCATCAGCACTCTGAAGCTGTGGGACTACAGCAAGGGAAAGGTGGAGTTAATCATACTTCTTTACAAGGCTTTTACTTTGCCAACCTTTACATCTTAATCTCCATAATACCCCCCCTCTCTTTCATCGCAGTGCTTGAAGACGTATACAGGCCATAAAAACGAGAAGTACTGCATATTTGCCAACTTCTCAGTCACGGGTGGCAAGGTAAGTGGCAGTGAGACGACACTCCCGCGCTTTATTTTGGTTTGTTTGCATTTCATGCGACTTCAACGTGCTTTCCTGCAGTGGATCGTATCGGGCTCCGAGGACAACATGGTGTACATCTGGAACCTGCAGACGAAGGAGATTGTGCAGAAGCTGCAGGGCCACACGGGTACGCTAACACTCCTAAGGATGTCAAACGGCAGGGTTCTGTCCGTCCAGTAACAAAGTATAAAAAATCCATATTTGGAAGTACACTCGGATTTTGATAATGTTTCCAAGCAAGTTGGCGTTTGAGTACCAAAAATGTTTGTTTATTCCCTCAATCTTATTTCAGACGTGGTCATTTCGACCGCCTGCCACCCGACAGAGAACATCATCGCGTCGGCAGCGCTAGAAAACGACAAAACCATCAAACTTTGGAAAAGTGATTGCTAAAAGCCTGACATTCATATTTTTTTTAAACACTTGTTTTCTATTTTTTATAAAACAATAAAAGGAGGATTTTTGTTTGTTTTTCGACCGGAGATCTTGTGCTGGATGCCGACTTTCCACGCAATAAATTTCATTCAGCGATGATGCAACACACCTTCATGTGTCCCCACCATCGCCTCACCTTCATTACCCACAACCTTGTCGGTGTATTGTTTATTAAACAAGTCGTCCATTTGGTGACCTGACATGACCTTACGACATGTTGGACAGTTCATGGCAATTTCAATATGGGCTTGTACAAAAAATAAATGCTTGCGACTTTTGCCTTTTGTGTGTGTAATCGTGTGGTGACGTCAGGCGCTTTTCTTTTTTTTTTTAATAAACAAGAAACCCATGCAACCCTCTGGGCCTTTTATTTGCTGCATAAAGTGCTATGCCTTTATTTTGGGACAGTTTAACAAGCAAGTGTAGATAAAATAATCCATGTACAGAAAGCAATATAAGTATGCATCATGTACATCATTGTTGCTACGGAGAATTCAATTTACAAATGTATGAATCAATTATGTTGTTCTGCCTAAATGTAGCATTTTTAACCATAAGCATGACTAAATTAACTAAACGACCAATGTGAGGCTGCAAATATGTTTTTTTCTACACTAGTAATGTCAGTAATGTTCCCCCCGCTCTGCTCAGCAAGGAAACATTTACAGGGGTGTGAAAAGCTCTTTGCCCCCTTCCTGACTGTTTGTCTCCCCTAAATGCTTCTGCTCATAAAAAAGTTAACTATTAGTCAAAGATAACATAATTGAACACAAAATGCCGTTTTTAAAATAGGGTTTATGTTATTAAGGGAGGAAAAAACTCCAAATCTACATGGCCCTGTGTGAAAAAGTGATTGCCCCCCTTGTTAAAAAATAACTGGTTTATCACACCTGAGTTCAATTTCTGTAGCCTCCCCCAGGCCTGATTACTGCTACACCTGTTTCAATCAAGAAATCCCTTAAACAGGAGCTACCTGACACAGAGAAGTAGACCCAAAGCACCTCAAAAGCTAGACATCATGCCAAGATCCAAAGAAATTCAAGAACAAATGAGAACAAAAGTAATTGAGATCTATCAGTCTGGTAAAGGTTATAAAGCCATTTCTAAAGCTTTGGGACTCCAGCGAACCACAGTGAGAGCCATTATCCACAAATGGCAAAATCATGGAACAGTGGTGAACCTTCCCAGGAGTGGCCGGCTGCCCAAAATTACCCCAAGAGCGCAGAGACAACTCATCCGAGAGGTCACAAAAGATCCCAGGACAACATCTAAAGAACTGCAGGCCTCACTTACCTCAATTAAGGTCAGTGTTCACGACTCCACCATAAGAAAGAAACTGGGCAAAAACGGAGTTCCAAGACGCAAACCACTATTAAGCAAAAAGAACATTAAGGCTCGTCTTAATTTTGCTAAAAAACATCTCGATGACTGCCAAGACTTTTGGGAAAATATCTTGTGGACTGACAAGACCAAAGTAGAATTTTTTGGAAGGTGCGTGTCCCGTTCCATCTGGCAAAAAAGTAACACAGCATTTCATAAAAAGAAGAGTCAAATATGGTGGTGGTAGTGTGATGGTCTGGGCTGGTTTTGCTGCTTCAGGACCTGGAAGGCTTGCTGGGATAGATGGAAGCATGAATTCTACTGTCTAACAAAAAATCCTGAAGGAGAAGGTCCGGCCATCTGTTGGTCAACTCAAGCTAAAGCCATCTTGGGTGCTGCAGCAGGACAAGGACCCAAAACACACCAGCAAATCCACCTCTGAATGGCTGAAGAAAAACCAAATGAAGACGTCGGAGTGGCCTAGTCAAAGTCCTGACCTGAATCCCATGGAGATGCTGTGGCATGACCTTAAGAAGGCGCTTCATGCTAGAAAAGCCTCAAATAAAGCTGAATGACAACAATTGTGCAAAGATGAGTGGGCCAAAATTCCTCCAGAGCGTGTAAAAGACTTGTTGCAAGTTATGGCAAACGTTTGATTGCAGTTATTGCTGCTAAGGCTGCCCAAGCAGTTATTAGGTGCAGGGGCAATGACTTTTTCACACAGGGCTATGTGGGTTTGGATTTTTTTCTCCCTAAATTTTAAAAACATTCATTTGCAAAACTGCATTTTGTGTTTACTTGTATTATCTTTGACTAATATTAAAATGTGTTTGGTGGTCAGAAACATTTTGTGTGACAAACATGCAAAAGAATAAAAAGTCAGGAATGGGGGCAAATAGTTTTTCACACCACTGTACATACAAATATAGCTAATTCTCTACTTTTATATTTATTTCCATGAAATTTCCATATTTCAGCCATAGTTGCAAATGGTGATTAATTAGAGAACTGATAAATCAGATTACAAATTTGGACCATGTGACAGCCCTTACTAGTTCCAGTTCCTGCATCGTTTTATGGCTGAATAAAGAAAGTGATTGTCAAGGTAGTTTTCTTAAGCAATGGTAAAATATTCTGTTAAAAATATTGTTGTTATGAACCCAGCATCCGTCGTGTACCGGAGTGGGGGTACTGGGACACTCCCAGTAACTGGGTACTGATGTTTGGGTATTGGGTGTAGTGCACAACCCAGTGAAAGCATAATTCATCAATTCATCACAACACACACAAGTCATGTTCACTTTTTTTAATATGTTTTTTGTCTGTCCACGAAAGAACATGAGAGGACAACGCACAAAGAACAGATGAGGAAAATTCCATCTCCTTAAAAGTAGACACAAAAGTATGACAGGGGACGTTTGTCACTTTGCAGTGACGGCTTCAACGCGGCAAAGTAAAAGCGACACTTTTAGCAACACCTCCTTTTGGACGTTGTCCACTGTTTTGCTCTCCAAGCATTCCACGACAGCCCACGAGAACAGCAAAAAAAGAGTCCTAAGCCAGGGATAACACTTCCTTTGTACAAAAATAGATCTTTTTTCGACATTTTTTTCTTTGAAATTTTCTTGAATATTTTCCCATCTATGCAACAAAAAAGCAGTGATTGTGTCACAAGCGCAACTTTTTCCCGATGACATTTTCCCCAACAATTTCCGAGTGAAACGTACATTTTTAGGGGTTTAAAGTTTCTTGTCCTCTCTCTCTCTCTCTCACACACACACACACACAGATTTTTTGAGGTCCCATAAACGGCTGAAAAGCGTCTTGTACATTTAGAGCTACTGGGGTTCTGCTGTTTTTTTGTTTTTTGTTTTTTTGAGAAAGGCTGCGATGCATAAAAGCGGCCTTTGATAATTTTGTAAAAACACCATCAAACTCTGGTGTGGAATAGTTTGGTCTGACACTCATCTTCCTCTTTCCATATTGGAACACATCTTCTTATATATTTATTTTTATAAATATATACACATATACATATGAACAAAATATACGCTTTACTTCCTAAAGCATCCATGAAGTTATCGTTCTGGTTTTTTTCAATTGTAACTCATCATCCACATTTTATGGCTTGAAAGACCTGCATCGGCGATTACAGTCAACAAATATCATTTGCATTTTGGATTAGTATTTTGGGAAAAAAAGCAAAACAAAAAAGGGTCTGATGAGTCCAAACCTTTGAGACTTTGCTAAAAAAAGAGTCCCACTCATTGCTTCATTTTTTTTGTACTCTTAACATTTAAATACTGTAAACTGAGCTCATACCTGGCAGTCATTATTGTCACCTGGATAGTTTTTTCTATGATTATTAATAATACAGGCTGCAGAGACGCGCCAATAAGTCATGAAAAGTTATTGCTATGTTTTCCTTTTTTGGCAATACAAAGCACGGAGCCTGTGAATCTGACTTGAAACAAAAACCTTTGACCCAAACCCTGTGACAAAGTTCTGTCTTGCTTTCCAAGATGAAGCATCAAGTGAAAGGTGTTGTAGTGCCGACTCCCCCCACCAGGAGGAGCTCGCAGACACTACTTGACAGCTGTCAGCTTCTTTCCTGCTTGCATGGGGGGCTCAAAGAACACCTCCAGATGTGCTCAACCTTGTGTGAAGGGGGCCCAAATCAGAAGACAGTTATGTAAAGATGTCACGTCAGGCTTACGTGCTCGCATGGTCAATTTGTGGGGGTGCCCTCCGCATAAAGACAACAAAGGAGTATTTGGGCGTTGCTGAAAAGGGGGAACCGGGAACACTTAGAGGTTGTACTGTTGAACAACTCAGTGTAAGAAAAAGTCGCAACATTATGAGAATAAAGTCATACGTTGACATAATTGTCAAATTTGCATAACGATTTGGCAATTTCATAAGAAGCGGCTAAAAGAACAAGAAAAGCAAAACAAATACGTTTACAATTGCAAATATCCAATGTTGCTTGTTTTTTTTTTGTTCCCAAAAAACGTCACAAAAAACACCACCACTAAAAGAACAAAAAAATGATATTGTTATGACAATAAAGTTCATCCCAATCCCAGTTTTTAGCTGTAGTGTTTAGGGGGGATCTTGCAAGCGTGTAAGATTAAAGTCCACATTGAGTATTACTTGGGGGGAAATTGTGTAGCTAGAATACTGTTTGAATAACTCGTAAAAAGGTACAAAATATGAGTCATAACAGGGAAATAATCAAATGGTATTATTGTGAGACAGCGGCATAGAAAATGGATGGCAGCAGCAAAATTACGACCAATAAGTTCTTGCAAGAAAAGTCTGAATGTCATGAGAACAAAGTTGTTTAGGCACAACGAGAAATTTGGTTTACGTTTATACAAGTCAATAAAACCATATTTTTGTGAAAATAAAATTGGAATGTGAATTCCTGTGTCTGGTACACAACTAAAGTATGAATATTCAAAATTGTACAATTTGGTGAAGAAAATGAGCAAAAAAGTCATAATTTTATGAAAAAGACACAAAACTAACCTAATATTGAACAAATCAAATCACAATGTGGTGCAAAAGTTGGATTAGTGCAAACGTAAGATCGTACTGCTATGAGAAAAGTTGTAATATTGAAAGAATTAAAACATCCGTCCGTCCGTTTCCTTCCGCTTATCCGAGGTCGGGTCGCGGGGGCAGCAACCTAAGCAGGGAAGCCCAGACTTCCCTCTCCCCGGCCACTTCGTCCAGCTCTTTCCTTCGGATGCCGAGGCGTTCCCAGGCCAGCTGTGAGACATAGTCTCTCCAGCGTGTCCTGGGTCTTCCCCGAGGCCTCCTACCGGTTGGACGTGCCCTGAACACCTCCCCAGGAAGGCGTTCGGGAGGCATCCTAACCAGATGCCCGAGCCACCTCATCTGACTCCTCTCAATGCGGAGGAGCGGCGGTTCTACTCCGAGTCTCTCCCGGATGACAGTCCTTCTTACCCTATCTCTAAGGGAGCAGCCACCATCATTTCGGCCGCTTGTACCCGCCATCTTGTCCTTTCGGTCGCTACCCAAAGCTCATGAGCATAGGTGAGGGTAGGAACGTGGATCGTAATGTCACAACAATAAAGTCATAACAATGTGAGAATGCGGTCATATTTTTTTCATACATCATAATGTTGCAAAAGTAAAGTCGGTCATGCGGAAAAGGTTCAAAAAATACTTCTTAATCTTGCAGTACTACTGGCTCCAGGATTTAAAAAAAAGGTAATGTTGCGTAAACAAAACATTTTCATTTGCTAGGAATATGCTAATGGTATGGGAAAAAACTGCAACTTTATTTTCATAACATAATCCAACAAAAGTAAAGCCTCATCTTGTGATTACAACTTGAATTTCATAATTTTCACAATAAATGGACTTTGTTCTCCACCCAAATAGTATACATTTATTCCAGTAATGTCACGACTCCAACCTTGTAACGTTCTTCTTTTTTCCTTCTTTTCAGTGCCGCCCAATCGCTCCTTTGTGAACTTCTCACCCAAGCGGAGCCACAAATGCAACCGCTGCACGTCGTAAGAACAAAACACAGTGCTCCGGTCCTGACTGCATCCAAGTGCTTAGGAAAGAACGGCAGACATGTCGATAAAAGACAATTCGTGAAATTCTTTTCTTCCTTGGTGTTTTTGTTGTCGTTTTTAGTTATTAATTACAATGTCTACTTCCATTGTCTATGTACAAATGAGGGCTGAAAAACCCCAACGACCGCCGGTTGCTTCCCATTTTCTGGACTATAAGTCACTTTTTTCCTCTTAGTATGTATCAAAATACCAATCATGGGACTTTGGTTAGCGTCTTTGTGTAAATTCATGAATCTGTTCCAGAAAGCCAATAAGGTTACACAACACAATGTTTTTTCTGCAATTAGTTTTCCATGCAGAAAACCCCTGGAAATGCAAATATACGTAAACCGAGGTATTCTCTTAGCGGCCACTTTGGCCTTAAAACTTGCTAACCGAGGTTCCCCTGTACATCAAAGACTTACCATGTTGCAAATCGTTAATTCATACCGGCCGAGGCCTGAACGTTACCGTCGACAGCCGCCAGTGGCCTTGGGAGGGGTTGAATGAATTTTGAGTGATGTGGAAAGAGATCAGGAGCTTGGTGAACTTGCTTTTTTGGTTGTTGGACTCTTACGTAAATGTTTTATGTAAACGTAGCCTTTTCAGGTATGTTCTTGATGCTATCGTGTGGCTGATGTGTTACGTTGACTTACGGACACCTCCTCAGCCTGATGGTCTGTGCGCCATCACGTAGTTCAATACCCTGCCTTTCCAGATTAAATGTCCGTTCTTGGCCTTGAATTTTGTGAGGTACACTTTGAAATAACTGACATGTTTTTTTTCCCCCTTCATGACCCATTTTTGGACTGTGACTTATAGTCCGAAAAATACGGTTAAAGTCAACAATGATTTAGGGAGGTGAGAAGATGGATGCGGCTGTTATGAAAGTACGAGAGACCCAATCCGGAGTGCAGTAAAAATGCAAAATATGAGCATATTTGTAGCAAACATGACCATATTTCATATTTCGGATGAATGGTGCAGAGAGAGTTTGTCTTTGCTTTCCTGTTTGGGCCAATTTGCCACCTCGGAGGTTGATTGCGCTCCGTTGTGAGGTTAAGTGCAAAGTAAGAAAAATGCTGCGATGACAAGCGCTTCTTTCGATACTGTTCTCGGTGAAAAGGGGGCGACGCGTTGAGGCAACGGTGCAGTGCTCTTCTGAAATGGGAAAAAAACAAATACTGTTTACGGTCGTAACTTCCTGCCAAGAAAGATATGAGGTGATGCCGCCGAGAGGCTCACGCCTGCGGTGTTGAGCGGAGGTCGGCGAGGAGGAGGAAGAGGAGGAAGGAGGCGGCGGGTGAAGTGACCAGAGGTGACACCATTAGCTCAAATGTCGCATTCCAACTTAAAAAAAAAAGGCAGAATGTTCGAATGCCAGTTGTCGGTGGCGTGAGGCGTCACTGACAACTGTCTGGCTTCTTCCTGTGTGCACAAACCCTGCACGGATTGTACTTACACCCACCCCCGCCCCGTCCCCCCTAACCGTACCCTGCTGAGGCGGACTTGTGGACTCCCCTTGGCCGATGCACAGTGTTGATACAGTAAGACATGGTTGGATTGGTTTGGACCAGGGCCAGACACCTGAGGTTCTCGATCACTTGCAGTCTCGGTAGCACACCTGTGAAGTCCGGTGTAGATCCCAGAAAGCTGACACCTTTTAAAACAAACCAAAAAACCCAAACAACTAGTGCAAGACGTGTCGCGTCCAGTCAAGTTCCTCAAGCAGATGTTGTTTGGAATCAGTCCTGATGACAGCGAGAGGTCCGCACAGAGATTGTCCCGCTCCCGGGGTGCGGTGTCCCATCATCCCTGTGTTCGGATGTCTTGTCAGGATGTTGGGAAAACGCCAACGGTGGCTCAGGACTTTGCCTTTGTCTTCCGTCTACCGCATCTCGTTCATATATATGGACTTCTTATTTATAGAACTTTACAAGGTAGAAAAGCACACCCGTGACGAGCTTGTAGTTTCGACAACGACGCGAGGGAAAGTCATCCCGTGATTTGTCTCTCGGCGGAGTTTGATAAAAAAAGGACCCTGCTGCTTCTGACCGAGGGCTTGAGTAATAAGCGAGATCTCGGCTATTATGTCATCTGATGGGGAGCTTCTAGCATCTCCATGAGGAAGGTGTCGATGGGCGTGTCGCCTATGAGCTTGAAGAAGAACAAGTGCTCCAGACACTTGAGGCCGATGGAGCGCAGCGCCGGTAACCTCAGCAGCAGCTTGGCGAACCTGTGACACGGGGACCGACAGGAACAAAAGAAACGTTGGGTTCGGGATTTCCACTGCCACCAAAACAACCAAACACACGACTTGGCGGAAGCATGAGCAAGGTGCTTCCTGCTTCCGTTGTGATTCCTTTTCAATGCATCTTCTCAAAGGACAGGACTCACAATAGCACACGTCCAACTCCCGTTTACACACGCAAGCGCGAGTCTTGTTCATGTATGGGATGTCTTAGCTTCTCCTATTATGATTACTATATTGGGGAATGCAAGTGTGGGGGTGTTATAGCATGTCTACTACAAAAAATATTCGATTCAAAAACAATAATACTACTTTGCAGAAATTCACTCATCAGCGTAGGGTCTGGAACCAATTACCCACAATAATTGAGGCTTTTCTGTACTTGGAAAAATCCTGATAGAGCGAAGCCGGGAAATTAGAAGCAGGACGTGGCGAGGGACGACTGAATAGATTTTCTCTTCTCCAAAAAACACACAGCCACTGGTTCATCCATTTTCTATGTCGCTTAGCCTCATTAGGGTGGCGGGTACGCTGGAGCCTATCCCAGCGGGCTTTGGGCGAGAGGCGGGGTACACCCTGGACTGGTTGCCAGCCAATCGCAGGGCAGACAAACAAACATTCACACGCTAATGGACAATTTAGAGCGGCCAATGAAGCTAACATGCATGTTTTTGGAACGTGGGAGGAAAGCGGAGTACCCGGAGAAAACCCACACACGCACGGGGAGAACATGCAAACTCCACACGGAGATGCCCAACGGAGATTTGAACCCTGAACCTCCTGACTGTGAGGCCAACATGCTACCCATTCATCCACCGTGCGGCCCCACCCACACAGCCATTATTAACAAAATAGCTGGCAAGAAAAGTGAGGAGGCATCAAGGAAAACATTCTCAAGTGTTTTCCTACTCAGCGTGAGCACCACTTCTATCGAGCTTTGCCTTAATACTTCTGGGCATGGACTTCACCAGTCCATGTTGACATAACAGAGCTGCTGAATGCTTGGCACATGATCATCTTGAGGATACTCCACAGGTCAATTTGTTTTGCATACAATTTGTTTTATTTGTATTATTGAAATACATTTTATTTATTGCTTCATTATATTCTTCTTGTGTTCTTTTGCAGTTTCCCTGGCACTGATGTCCAGCCCTCTGATCCATCTACAGCTGAACACATGCAAGGGCCTATACGTATAAATCAAGTTTGATTGACTGATACATGTCCGCTCTGGGGGCCGCACGGTGGCTGAGTGGTTAGCACATTGGCCACACAGTCAGGAGATCTGGAAGACCTCTGTGGAGTTTGCATGTTCTCCCCGTGCGTGTGTGGGTTTTCTCCGGGTGCTCCGCTTTCCTCCCACATTGCAAAAACATGCATGTTAGCTTCATTGGCCGCTCTAAATTGTCCATTAGAGTGTGAATGTTTGTCTATATGTGCCCTGCGATTGACCGGCGACCGGTCCCGGGTGTACCCCGCCTCTCGCCCAAAGCCTGCTGGGATAGGCTCCAGCATCGCAAGCGGTATAGAAAATGAAGGAACGTCCACTCTGTCACCTTCAGCTTCCTCAGCAAGGCATTTGCCGTCTTGTTTAGGATTATGTCGGAAAGCTGCCATGTGGCAGGGGATCATTCTCTGCATCAGAATGCCACAGTAAATCTTGGCATTCCTTTATGCCCGAATGAACCGCAGCTCCCAAGTGCCGGCAGCACCCATGCCGCCCGGACCATGACGCTATTACTACCATCATGCGGCTCACTTTCAGTGCACGGCAAATCTTTCCGGCCCGGCTGCACTTGCGGTACACTGTGAGCATTGCGTTGAAGGGGATGCGTGTTTTCATACCTGCCAGGCTGCTCGGGATACTTCTGTTTGCAGTAGGCCTCTAAAGACGCGTAGACTTTCTCTCTCAGAGCTTCTACCTCACTTGGGTTTGACAAACCCTTGGAGTCTGGGAACACACACAGACAGAGTCAGAAAGAAGAATGGAATCCGTTTAAACGGGGGTTAAGAAAGCCTGCTGCTGCTTTCAGGCCTATGAACAAGTCCAAACCGCATAAAGGGCAGGAGCTTCTAATACACAAGCTGAGCTTTCACCTCGCTGGCCCACTGAGGACTTTGTGCTCGCATACTCAGGATTTGTGCAATTAGCATGCCCTTTTGATGACGTTATTGATTAACATTGGCAACAAACACCAAACAATTACTACAAATGGTTGAACTCAACATGACACCCAGAGAGAACGGAGCGCTCCCTTTTTCTCAGAACAATCTACTGAACTCTAATTAACAAGGACTGGAGCAGAGGAGCGAGGCGGGGCCAGTCGGCCCGGTGGAGGCCCGGACAAAAGTGGAACACAGAGAATCAGTGTGTCCGGGGTGGTCCGATCCATGTTGGCCTCAGAGGGATGGAGACTCCCACACTAGGTCATGTTGGTGGTTTGCTTTAATAGGTTACTTTGGCGCTGTGAGGTTCAGCGACAGCATGTTACTTTCTAACAGTGCAAGCTACATTCCCAGGCAGCGCCACTACAGGTAGCTCCATGTCTATTTGTGGCGGTGCAAACGGATCTGTGGAGGGCCGCCACAGATGAGGACGAGACGGGAAACAATGAATATGTCATGTTATTAAAACCATCTTTTCTCAAAGCTTGAAAGGGAGATGAAACTGTATTTCACCAGTCTCTCCACGACAGAGCAACTGCACCGTTTATAATGAATAAGTAACAGCATTTTGGCCATTTTTTGGACATGATGGCGGCTTTGCGCCTCCTAAAAGCGAGGTAGTGTAAAAGTGCACACTAAAAAGGTTGTCTGCATGCAAAACAAAATAGTGTACGCAGCACTGCACATTTTATACTCCATGTATGCGCGTGGCAAAGCATGCACATAACTATGTTTTTTAATGAATTTATTGTATTTATTTTTAACATTTACATTACATTATTTTTATATTGCAGTGGGTTTTTTTGTTAACAAGTTACCAGTGGGTGCAGTAGATTCTCACAAAACAAACCCAGCATTCATGATATGCACGCTCTTAAGGCTGTAAAATTGGGCAAGGGGTGTGTTAAAAAAAATAGCAGTGTCTGCCGGTGACTTGACAAACTCTAAACTATTTTGTACAAACTTTTTTGTTTGTAGGATTTGGCAATCCCATGAATGACTAAACTAATTAGTTTTTTATAACTGCTTCACATCTGTGTGGCATGGAGTCAACCAATTGGTGGTACCTTTCAGCTGCTATTCCCCTCCAAGATTCTTTAACAACATTCCACAATTCATTAGCATTTCTTGGTTTTGCTTCAGAAGCAGTCACCCAAGACGTTCTCGAATGGAGTAAGATACGAGGATTGGGCTGGCCCCTCATAACAACATAACACGATTTTGCTGGTTTACTAGCGTGTTTGAGGTCATGTTCTATTTGGAACAGCCATTTCAAGGGCATGCCCTCTTCAGCATAAGGCAACATGACCTCTTCAAGTATTTTGACATATGCAAACTGATCCATGATCCCTGCTATGCGACAAATAAGCCCAAAACACAGTGGTAGAAAAACATGCTCATATCATGCCGCTTGCCATCCTTCATTGGGCTCTAATTGTGTGGCGCAGGCCACACAGTGGTAGTTTTGTCCGATGTAACACAGTGCTGCATCCAATTTGGTGATTTGGTAGGCCGAGGCGCGTGGCAATGGGTGTGGCAGCGCAGCAGGGGGAGGTTCCGACTGATTCAGCCTGGCGTAGTGACAATTTCGTGCCAATAGGCTTCGCCGAAGGTGCGCTGGATGCTCGCCAGCTCCAACCTTGTCTACTCTCAGCACAAGGTGAAGCGCAGCCGGTCTAGTGGTAATTTGGCAGGCACATTTGAATGCATTTAAACGGTTAATAAAACCTATTGACATCTTTGATTGTGTAACCGAGAATTGCAAAAATAATAAGGAATTGGGTAATACAAGTTCATCTCACATGCAAACACAAGCGACAAGGGCCAGACCACAAGCTTGGCTTCAGACTTCATCCCCATTAAGCATTAGTTTTTGTTTATTCATATTACATACACATATTATATTAGATTTTCATACTACAAATACACTAGAGTTTACTATAAGTTTCTTTATTAGTGGGGATGAAATGCTTACCTTACCGGGCCACCGTGTGCCTCCGGTGGTCTAATAGTTTTTGTTTTGCCCTTCTTCTGACATCATTGAACCGTTTTTTTTTCACGGGGCAACGCTTCTCAGTACGTCAGGGCAAACCTGATATTTGTAACCTCCTCCCAGACTTTTGCATCATCAGCCCGTAGAGGTCTGCTCGTGAGACCATTTATTCTGCAACTGTGAGCTTGGACCTCCCAGATCAAAACATCACTTTCCGTCTGGGAGAAGTTTGGCCGTCTACCGCCGTCTTCATCCATTTTAAATGAAACTTGCAATCCGCTTCGCCAGCGGCGCATTTAAAGGTGAGGAGAGGAGCTCATTCGATTGGTGAAGATTTGACCCGGCTGTGTTAAACGCCTTCTCTCCTCCCTCTTTGCCTCTTGCGCTGGTAGGAGGGACTGCGCCAGTAGGAGAATTGCAAAATGTGTCTAAAACACACCCATTGGCGAGGCGCAAACAAAGGTGGGCCGTGCCTGCGCCTGGTCTACAAAATTAGGGCCGACTTCACTACTGTGGCTTGAATTTAGAGTTTGGGGGTCGTCTCACAAACGACCCAAAAAGAACATCAGTCCACAAAATGATTTTCCATTTCTCTTTAGGCCAGTTAATGTGTTCTTTGGCAAATTGTAACCTCTTCTGCAGTTGCCTTTTTATAAACGGAGGGACTTTGTGGGGGATTCGTGCAAATAGATTAGCTTCACACAGACGTCTTATGTCACAGTACTTTCAGGTAACTCCAGACTGTCTTTGATCATCGGGACAGTGTTTGCCATTCTGGCTATTCTTTGATCCATTTTGATAGTTTCTACCACGTGTCTCTGGTTTTGCTTTCCATTTTCACACATTGGAGATCATTTTAGCTGAACAGTTTTTTTTGCACCTTTTCATAAGCTTTCCCCACTCCAATCAACTTTTTAATCAAAGTATGCTGTTCTTCCTAACAATGTCTTGAACGACCCATTTTCCTCAGGCTTTCAAAGAGAAATGCATGTTCAACAAGTGCTGATTTCATCCTCAAATAGGGGTCCCCTCCTTCACACCTGTTTTTTCACAAAATTGATCACAGCTCATTGGTCAAATGCCACACTGCTATTTTTTTTTTAACTAATTGCCCAATTGCACAGCCTTAAGAGCGCGTATATCATGAATGCTGGGTCTTGTTTGTTTTCTGAGAATCTACTGCACCTACTGGTAACCTGTTTGCCATGTAGCAATAAAATATATTAATAAGAGTGATTAACAGAGCTATTATTTAACACTACTGTACCATACATTTCTACATTGTATACAGCTGCCTTCAAAATGATGTAACCATTGTAAATGTTATTTATTTGCAGAATGTATAAAATACTTGCAATAAACCAAAAAAAACAATAACACTTTACACAGATACAAAAAATTATAATAATACTTCACTTAAACAATTGAGCAATGTCCACAAAAGTGACAGACATTGAAGAAAAAAAATTATTGTTGAATTCTTAGCCCATCATTTTCTGAAAACTCAGAATCCTCTTCATTTTGAATGTTCTATGATTAACGTATGAGTGTGTAGGAGTGTGTAATCGTTTGTTTTGAGTTTTGAGCAGCTATTCACAACCGTTTTCAACCGGTCTGTGTTGTTTAAAGGCAGAACGGGCAGAACGTAGATGGTGGTATGTTCACAGACATCAGTTCGACTGATCATTATGTGCAGTTTGTTCCGAGATCCACTGAAGAAAGCTCACTCATGGTTACCTGGGTTGAAAAGGACTATAGCTCGAAGGCACCCCAGTTCTGTCTTATCCATCTGCATATCCCGCATCTTTGACACCAGTTCTGTGAGCACTCTGCACAAAACACATAAAAAGGTGGAGATGAAGAAATGTGCTTCAGTCTATTAGCAAAACGATTTGAATGTTTTTCCATCCCGTGTTTTCATGCTTATGTTCTACTATAAGTGCCAGGTGAGATCACAGGAAGCAAACGTCACTAGCTAGACCAGGGGTTGTCAGTAGGCAGCTCCCATACATCACCATTTGAGCAAACTAGAAAAGTGCTCATCATGCAGTACTTCCCCCGCTCTGCAGGGAGCAACAGCGAGGTGAGCGCGTGTAGTAGAACACGACTCGGGTAATAGAGGGCAGCTACTACATGGATGCAATACAACCTTATATGTTTAATCAATGTCAGAATGATGCCATAATGTTCTCAATGTGTGGTAAGCAGTCGTATTTTAACACCAAAACTTCAACTGTGCACTCACAAATGAATTAAAACATACTTTAAAATTAAGGATATTGATTTGGGGCTGATATCAGCAAAAAGCAAAACAAAAAAAAACACTATCGGCCTACATCTCAAATCTGCAATGCGATCACAGCAACAGTTTTTTAGAGGGCTAACAAAGCCGCATTGAACAGCCGTGTGGCAGTAAGACGACCTGAGCGCAAAACTTGTCATGTACAAGTTCTCCGTGGTGGCACAGAACTTGAGAAATTGAATACAAGCAATGTCATCATGCATCGCACGGGAACTCCCACTGCACAGCAAAAAGGCATTAGCCATAACAGAAAGGAGCGAGGCCCTGCTGGTGGCGAGTAATGTTGAGTTTAAACGCATCTTTGAGCACCTCCAACCTCGCTATATTATGCCTGGCCTCTCCTAAATTGGCGATAAAACTTTACCCCACATGCATAAAGAAGTAAATGCATCTGTTTTTCCTCATACCTACTTTAAGTGCGATTTATACTCTGAAAAATGCTTTTCAAAACACAAATGCCTCCGAAAAACAGATGCATGTTACAAAATCCCAACGTGTGCCTGTACTGGTGTGTGACATCTCAAGAGGGAGTCGCTGCTGCTCCTCACCCCTTTTTGACACGGCCACACCCTCTCCAGTTCCTCCCCCTCTCTTTCTGAGGAGTCAATTGAGACTCTAGCTCATTGTAATTCAATTTGCTACAAGGAACAACACAACAGAACAATAGAGGGAGGTGTTTAGATAAGTGTCTCATTTAAAGGAGGAAGCGAGAGAGCGTTAGATAAACAAACGTAATCAGTTCTGTGCATCGTAAACTTTGCAACACTTGCCACACAGAGATGTGATATGATCCTCAGGCTGAGGCTCCAAAAGCTGGCACAGATGTTGACAGATAACTCCAACATTTCTGCTAAGCATGCTGCCTGTTGTATCTCTTGTTCTGGGATGATTCAACAGTCTGTAACAGGGGTGTCCCAAAAAAAAATAAAAAATTATTATGCAAATATATTGAAATATTGGGAAGTTAAAAAAAATATCGGGCATGGGGAAAAAACAGCAAAGATTGAACGCCTATAATAGGCTCTTGTCACAAAGCTGGGATGTGTTAAAAAATATTAAGGTGGCCCTTGCATCTTTTTACTTTTCAGTATGTGGCCCCCGCTGGAAAAAGTTTGGACCACCCCTCATCTAAAACAACATCCAGTCACAGGTCGCACAATCGCCCCGAGCGCTGCATCCCCAAATCCTTCCCTTACAAAGAAAATCATGCTCTGTTTTATTGGATCTCATTAGAAGGTCGTGTATCTAAAGTTGTGAAACAGATTCAAGCAGCACATTTTCAGGTTTGACGAGATGCAGATACTTTTCAGCATAAATCATCCACAAACACGGCTGCTCAACAGATGCTGCAGCCCCCTGCAAGACATTAGCCCGTGACAGGTTGCCGACCTGAAATGTCAACAACAGTCTCCACGGGGGTTCCTTCACCGCGCCTGACTTGGACGTGCATGACTTTAAAAAACATGCCCTTCGGTATTTCTTTGCCCTTGAAGTTGACACTTCACTAGAAAGATCTGTACTTGTGGAGAAATATCGATACAACAGGCAGTACAGTGCTTTTTATTTCAGTTCATCTTTTAACCCCCCAAAAATGTTGTTTTCTTCAATTCAGTTCCTTGAATGAGGAAGGCCCACACCTCTACTTCAACCAATCAACAGACAGCACTTTGTCTGTTCCCGCCCTCTTTTGCTGCAACAGCATTCCAAAAACGGGGAAACATGGTATGGCTTTAGATATTCCTGTAAAAAAAACACTTGCATACTTACAAAGTCAATAAAGGTTATGTTGAGGCACGATAACGCTTTTTAAAAAAAGGCCCCAAATCGAGCCATCCCGCTTTTCCTTCCTGAATGCAGGAACATTTTCTACAGCCCCATCACAAATCCTGCAGGCATTTCAAATGTTTGCTTTCATTTGTGCAAGGCAAAACTCCCACAGACCTGTCAAAGATGGCTCCCACTCCGGCGCTATGAGCGCTGTTGCGGTGGACGTGCAGCCCGGTCGCCAACAGAATCCCGTCTTTTACAGCTATGGAGCGGTGCGAAAATGACGCAATGAGGAGTTCATTCCAACCTGCAGCAGAGACGGGTGAGAGGATGGAGAAGAGCGTAAAGGAGGAGGCGAAGACAAGCAAATCCTGGTACAAAAGTTCACATGAGCGCTTTCAGGCCAAATGACAGCGACGACAAAGGGCTGGGGTGAGGGGGGTTCGGAGAGCTGCAATGATTCAATTAAGCCGCGCGCTAGAAGCACACGGGCTTCTCAAGCGGCGTCATCGGGTTATTACTAAGACGTTGCAATCATACTTTCGGAGGAGACAGGCGTGTAAAAGGGATGAACTGTGGCTGCCAACACGATGAAGACAACAGGCTCGATGCGCCAAAGCAGGGGCTCGACACCGAGAGCACTCAAGACGCTCAAAGCTGTTTGAGTGACAGAGCTCCTTGAACTGTTCTGCCTGGCAACACTCACCTCTTTTCCCCAGAGTTGAGTTGGGTACGAGAGGAGCCAGGATGCTTTTATCTGTGATACAGCAGAACTAAAGCAGTTATTTATAGAAAACCTGAGAGCTGAGAGGAGACGAGCTCTCCGGAATAATGTCTCTCTCTGCTTGGCTCAAGTCTCTCCGTCACTTGTGTGTGCGCAGCATAAAGACTGATGGGACCATTCCTTTCATTTCCCGGGATGGGATCGGGGGTGTAATATTGTTTCTTTTCCTCAAGGTGGATTAGCAATATAATGGTGTCATTTGCAACGACAGCCAGCCGGCAGGAGCAAAGTGTTGGGGGGACCCCAAAAGACCCTCATGCATGTGACGTTACTGAATGGAAACACTCTTTTAAATCCATTCTGAGCACTGCTCTACAAATGCGGGATTCACATGTGAGCTACAATTTTTTATGACAGCGCTCATTCTCGGGGGACAAAAGGAGAGAAATGCGATGTTCTTCAGCGCTCTGCAGGGATGGGAAACTTGATTCATTTTACTGACTCAACTTCTCACTCCTGTCACTTGTCACTAAGTGCACACGAGAAACCTCTGCTGTAGATGCTTGGCAAACTCCCGCAAGTCTGTGAAGCCCAGGTCTTCGTTGGGTACTTGGTTGGTCCTTTATCAAGCACTAGTGAGTAGTTGAAACTGTATTTTTCCAATGAGCATTAGCGAGGCAGTGAAACTTGAGTCATCGGCGAGCACCCGTGATGCAGCTTGAGCGGGAAGGAGAGCTGATTTGAGGCACGGACAAGATTTGTTCCTTTTTCCAAGGAGTTATTGCACACTTAGTGACATGTTAACAGCTTTCCTTTTTTAATTTATGTGGTTAATGAGTAAGTCCATCCAACAATCCATTATCTTCCGCTAATCTGAGGTCGGGTCGCGGGGATAGCAGCCTAAGCAGGAAAGCTCAGACTTCCATCTCCCCGACCACTTCATCCAGCTTCTCCCGGTGGACCCTGAGGTGTTCCCAAGCGTGTTGAGAGACAGGTATCCTGGGTCTTACCTGAGGCCTCCTACCGGTCGGATGTGCCCGGAACACCTCCCCGGGGTGAGTAAGTGAATGAGTTAAAAGAGTCGGACAGCTCAATCATGACGCGCACATCTCAGGTGCGCAGCTTGTATAGAAGTATAAATATTTGCTATCCACTGAACATGACTCAACACATAGCCGTTATTGTCAAAACAGCCTCCTGTGTTTTGCCTCCAGTCAAGCATGGCGGTGATGATGTAAAGGCCTGGGGCTGCATGAGTGCTGCGGTTCATTAAGGGAAGCATGAGTTCCATGTTCATACAGTGTAAACACACAAATGGATTTTTGAAGCATCAAAGTTCCTGTGAAAAATGTCCCAAATGAACTAATAGATAAGTCCTAAGATGGTAAAAAAATACATATCTATGAATCTTGCCTGTAAACATTCTCATTCATCCAGATGATTGTATTCTCAGGGCATTCACTTGATCACAAGTGGACTACGCAGGTTGTGTTAGAAGAAGTTTTGCCTCTCTTTCGAACAGCCTACAGCAGTTCATGCTCAAAGACTAGACAGTACAGCTCTAGTCCAAGGGAATGTTAGAGGCTAAGGTAGAGGCACGCCCCAACCAGGTCTATGAATCTAAGAAGTAGCTGTCTGATGTTCCGTCCTAACCTAATAAAGGCCGTTTCAAAAACAACCACTGCTATTGTTTAGTTGGGTGACGTCTTCTTTTCCTTTCCACTTATCCCTGCTATGTAAGCGTAGCGTATATCAGAAGTTGAACTGTACAGACCTGCTCGTAGAAGAATGACCTGGTCGTCCAGGGGCAACTCCGAGAAGTGGGGAATCCTCTTGGCCCACTCAACCAATGTAAAGAGCTGCTTGTCTGCAGCCTGGCAGATATTAGTCACTGGGTCGTTGGGCTGCAAAGAATAATAAACAGACATATTATGTCACACATCTAGTAAATAAAATGGGTATTATTGCAGTTTTATGTGCAAAGTCAAAATGCCGGCCACCGATGTTTACATTTCCCAGAATAAAAGTACAACACAAAAGAGCGTTCTTTGCGGAACATTTTGCGGTTGTTAAACAGCTAATGAAACCGAGGAGGTCCGTGCGGACATTTCACAACAGCGCGTGCATTTTAGACTAGCCAGGTAGATTGTTTTCAAATGTTATGACTTTTTGACATACTGTCAATCACACCATAGTGGATGATTGAATAAAGCAGACACACAGGAAAGAGAAATCCCGGCGGTTCTAGAGCATGTCAGCCACCAAAACACACACGGCATTGTCCGTTGGCAAGCGGTACACTCACCGGGCTCGGCGTAAAATGAACGAAGGAGAACGAGCCAAGTTTTTCCATCCATTCAAGCCGTAAGTGGCAGAAGGCTCATCTCACAGATGAACACGGCTATTATTTTTAGCTGAGTTACATATTGTACAATACGACAGAGAAGGCTTTTAAAAAGAAATATCATTTTGGGGAACCACAAAGCATTATCTGCTGCTGTGATGGCACACGTTCTCAAATGTATAGACTGCGTATTGAATGCAGACTAAACTTCTTCTTTACCCTTCACATTCTATGAAAAGACACTAGTACTACTAAGTGCTACTTGATGTAATGCTCTTAATAGGCTATAGATGCAGACGCGTGCAAATGTATCAACCTGCTAAGCATTTTTGTACTGAGTACTGTTGGAAACGCTTGGAGAAGAATTTTCATAAGGGATGTCCCAATATTTATCCAAGATCCTGCATGCACAGCCCGGGTGACCCCAACAGCAGCAGCAGCCTCACTGTTTTAAACATTTGCAAAGCTGCTCCAATCTATTGTTATCAATGACTAGCCGCCGCCATTGGTGAGGAACTGATTATTGTTCTCTGTTAATAGCAACATCTCTTGGTCATCAGATCAACGTCGGGGTCAGTCAATACTTAAAGAAAAACCTTATGTGAGACATGGACACATACTGTGTGTCCCTTGTTTCTAAAGATATAAAAACAGCTAAAAAGACGTGGCTAAGAATGCACATAATGGGAACCACTCATTCCACCTGTAAGACCTCACAACACGCCCACAACGCCTCAGGCCACTTTTGAAGGGTAAAGCTACATATTGGATATTGTTGGAGGGGTTTCTTTGTAAGCGGCCTAGGTGTGTCCCGTTACATGCAGTAATGAGCTGTCTCCTTTTACGTTTTATATCTCCGGAACACACACACAAAAAAGACACGTGTGTTGATATCTCATATAAGGATTATGGAGGATGGGCAACATTCCAAAATTGTGCAATTTGTCTAGAAGGATGCAATATTGTATCATATCATAATTATTGACTTAAAGATTGATTTAATGTAAGTGTAGACTTTCATATTTAATTTAAGAGGTTTAACAAAATATGGCACTTAAATGTCTATAATATGATATAACTAAAACCAGAATTTTACACTTGGATGAAAATATTCTTCAGCCACTGACTGGCTAAAGACTGCTTTCACCTTAATTTTAGTTTTAAACCATTACAGTGTGTTTTAACTTTATCCATACAATTAGAAACATAGAATTCAACTCAGGATGCCTGCCTTGCCGGATGGTTGCAAAGTTTCCTCAACCACTTCCGGAAACCTCTTCCACCACCCAACAACCACCTAATCCACACCGCCAACACCACCACAGACCATAACAGTGAGTGCCGCACAGAGCCAGTCACCCGACATGAGGTTGTCACGGCTCTCCGCAAACTCAAGAACAACAAGACTCTTCTCATCTGCTGAGGCAGCGCCGAGTTCTTCAAGGAGGGCAGGGACTGCATGACTGGCTTGCTGACCACTATCATCAACCATGTGTGGACAAAAGGAAGTTCTCCCGGATGACTGGTAGCACTATCCTCCCGTTCAGGCAGATAACCATCATGGAATCACTTTCCTCCTCAAGACGCCACCCCCAGGCAGGACCCATGTCCACCAGAACAACCACCGATCACAACTCAGCTCTCAGAATCCTTACTGAGAAGGCCTGAAAAGTTTACAAGATCCAGCACCTGCTTATTGCCTTCATCAACCTCAAGGCCGCCATCAGCTAATTAGACTCTTTACTCTTTACAATGTTGTATTCTGTTCTGTTCTGTATGTGTTCTTGTTCACGAGTGAGGGAAAGTTGGAGCGTGAGATCGACAGACGGACCGGTGCCGCATCTGCAGTAATGCGGGTGCTGTACCGGACCGTCGTGGTGAAGAGAGAGCTGAGCCGGAAGGCAAAGCTCTCTGTTTACCGATCGATCTACGTTCCCACCCTGACCTATGGTCATGAGTTATGGGTCATGACCGAAAGAGTAGAGCCGCTGCTCCTTCACATCGAAAGGAGCCAGTTGAGGTGGCTCGGGCATCTAGTCCGGATGCCTCCCGGGCGCCTCCCTGGTGAGGTGTTTCGGGCATGCCTAGTCGGGAGAAGGCCCCTGGGAAGACCTAGGACACGCTGGAGGGACTATGTCTCACAGCTGGCCTTGGAACGGCTTGGTGTCCTCCCGATGGAGCTGGAAGAGGTCGCTGGGGACCGGGAAGTCTGGACTTCCCTAATGAAGCTGCTGCCCCCGCGACCCGGACCCGGATAAGCGGAGGAAAATGGATGGATGGACATTGTTGTATGACGGTGCCAAAAGATGTGTTTGTGTAGACAGCAGATCTCTGCTACCTGATAGTGTGCGCCAGGTTCTCTTTAGTCATGATTGATGACTACAAATCCACCAACCTGGACTAGGCCAACACCACCACCCTGTTCTGCTGCTCAACTGCTGAGATGGAGGGAGCGCTTTGTGTGTTCAATAAGTAGGCAATGAAGCTTGGACTGCATATTAACTGATCTAAAACCAACCTAATGAGCGGTCCTGATCGAACCCCCATCATCTTTTGTTCTGAGCCTGCTGAGTTTGTCTTGTTGTTAGTTCACCTGGGCTCAGAAGCCACTAACACCAGAGACATACCGCCCGAGGTGAACAGACTAGAGTGTATGGTGGTATAACCACGTCTCGAGTGAGGAGCCCTGCCCCAAAACCAACATCCTCTGTGTCCATGCCCAGCGCCGTAGTCGCTGGCTTAGACACTTCCTCTGCTGCCCCACTGACCACCCCACTCAAGTCATTATGGTGTTTGATCCCGCAACAGCCGGTCGGAAAAGTCGTTTTGTCGACAAATACCTCCAGCAGATTGCGTGTTCTTGGAAAAGCAGCTCGCTGCCAAGGCCATGCAAAGTGGTAAAGTCTGGTCACCCTGGTGGGCTCAATGCTGTACTGGCATGAGTCTTAAGCAGGTAAACAGGCTGTTTTAACTTTACCCACCAAGGCGGAGCTTTATGAATAAAATTGGAAACATAGACATGTCCAAGTAGCGTGAAAAATGATGGACTCTCAGGCAACAATGGGGCCTGCTAATAATTATATCCATATAGTGTATGGAATGCATATATTATGTGAATGACATTTGATCAATATCAGTGTCTTTGTGTGCATTTGAAGATTCAACACTAAGAAACGGACTGCAAGGGTGCTGAAATCAAATAGTTAGAGGCTTTGTTCTTTGTATGTACTGAAATTCTAATACAGTACAACACAGATCCAGTATGCCTAATGCACACAAATACTGTACATCCACCTGAACAGCAAATAAACAATCCCAAACTGGTTGCTACTCTAATGAGTAATCTGCCATCCTAGGAATACAAGCGCTTGGTATGAATCTCTGTAAACAAAGACTTGTGTTTCATTCAAATGAGGTAAGCAAGAATCCTCATGTGAACTTGTCCACTAACCTAATCCTCAGAACCTTCCTGGCATCCTTCTCCAAAGCCTGCTGATCAATTCTAAAAGCTTGGAGGATCCAAACTATCAACTTCACCTCTCACGAGAAGATTAGTTCGTGATGACGGAAAAAACATCCCTCCACTCACGTCCTCCTTTTGTAGCGCAGGGCCAGAGACATCTCTGTGTGTCCTCTGTGTTCCCTTCCCTGCAGTGTGAAACTCACACTGACTGCTGAGTATCACACTGATGCAGTGGAAACGAGGAAAAAAAGTTAGCGCAGACACAAAGACGACACTCTTTTGAAAAATGAAAGTAGTGTCTTATTCTTCAGTGGGAGAATGAATACTGGCAACTCATGAATATTTCAACAACGGATCTCCATGGGAGATGTGGACGGTATAGTTTGGCGTGACGGATATTGTGGGACACACTTCCCCTCAAAAGCGCATCAACAAATTCAGCTAATTCCTTCCAAAAGGGCAGACCCAGGCAAAACAAAAACAAACACAATGTGTTTAGAGAGTGCAACACGGTTCAACTTCCCATCTTTCACAAGTCCAGCGGTTCCAGTTAAACATGGCGTGCCTCATGAATGTTGCATGGCTATCTTAGCAGTGTTTACACTCACCCAGTTTCTGTGGAGATGACAAGGGGGAGGAGCTTTCCTGCAACAATCATCAGGCATCACATTACTGCACGCAATGTTCAAGTCTCCACGCAGCATTTAGGATGTGATCTGGTCACAAAGGAAGAGCCCTTTGAGAACAGCGAACATCTTGGCAATTGTCTACTTGGGAATATCTATATATAAAAAAAGTGCCAGGCGTCGTGCACGTTGTCTTATAAAAATTTCAGTGCTGAGGACGAGAGAAGAAAATTTTCCCTTTCAATGTTTCATTCATTCTGCTTGAACCAGTCAATAAGAGCGTGGCAGCAGGGAGGAAATTGTACGCTCACACATCAGCGTGAAAACGAATTACTCAAGTGTCCCTTTTTTTTTTTTAACTCCTATGTCAGGAGTGGGGATGAACCATCAGCTAATTATCATCTAAATAACACAATACTTCCTGTCTAAACTTTTACGAGGGATAAGCTAATGGAAAGCACAGACAGAAAATAACACCCAAGAATACCCTAAACTCAAGTACACACCCCACCTGCAGGATTACGCATCCCCTCTCACCCCCTCCACCTTCAGAGGCGGCTTCTGAAGGCACATTACTAACGCATGTTTAACTTCTGTTCTAGGTCAACATGAAATAAACACACTTTATTCAGCTTGGCCAGACCCCAGCCATTACACGCTGGTGGTGGCCCATTCATGTGGTGCACTCATGGCCCCGGCCCTGTGATTTAATTACAGCTCTTCTCAATGAAAACCTTGCAGGGGAGAAAGGGGGCAGGGGTCGGGATGCAGGGAATCCGACTAGAAGAGAAGAGGGGACATTGCAAGCAGATATTCTGCTAACACCCCAGGTCACAATTTTAACTGTTATTGAAAATTGCTTAGTCTGTTTCCACTGCTGTGTTGTCATTAAGCATAGAGAGCAATGTGCAGTACAATTTGATGAATATATACTGTGTACTGTATACTATATATATATATGTGTGTGTGCATTTTCTTTAACAGTACATTTTTACACTGCATGCCCTTATTTAATTGTCTTTCTTATTACTAGCCTGTTCTGTGCTGCACCACCACACCAAAAACGTTCCTAGTTTGTGTAACCTACACAGACAATGGCAATAAAACTTCTGATTCTGGTGTCTTGGATTTTTTTGCATGTTTGATACACTTAAATGTTTCAGATCACCAAACGAATGTAAATATTAGTCAATGACAGCACAACTGAACATTGCTGAACCGAAGAAAAATTAGTCCGGAAAAGGTTATAAAGCCATTTCTAAAGCTTTGGGACTGCAGCAAATCACAGTAATAGCAATTCCACAAAATGGCAAAAAACATGGATATTCCCAGGAGTGGCCGGCCAACCAAAATCACCCCAAGAGTGCAGCTACGACTCATCCAAGAGGTCACAAAAGTGCCTCACTTGCCTCAGTTAAGGTCAGTGTTCATGACTCAATCCTAAGAAAGACACTGTGCAAAAACAGCCTCCATGGCAAAGTTCAAAGACAAAAAGCACCGTTGAACAAAAACAACAATAAGGCTCATATCAATTTTTGTCAGAAAACCTTTTGATAATCCCCAAGCCTTTGGGAATATACTCTACATAGACTACTCTAAATAGTCTACAAAGCACATGTAGACCGGTCGGGCAAACTCCCACATACCCTCCAGTACCCTTGCAAGGGTGTAGAGCTGGTCCAGTGTTCCGCGACCGGGACGAAAACCACATTGCAGCTCCTGTAACCGAGGTTCGACTAACGGTCGTGCCCTTCTCTCCAGCACCCTGGAGTAGACTTTCCCAGGGAGGCTGAGGAGTGTGATCCCCCAATAGTTGGAACACACCCTCCGGTCACCCCTTTTTAAAAATGGGGACCACCACCCCGGTCTGCCAGTCCAGAGGTACTGTTCCCGACTTCCATGCAATGTTGTAGAGGCGTGTCAACCAAAACAGTCCTCAAACATCCAGAGCCTTGAGGAATTCAGATGTCTTATCTAGTCATAAGAATAAACAAATGTTTCGTCAATCCATCCCCCACTAGTCATGATACTAGAAAGGACAGCTCTAGTCGGCTGACTCTCGTCAGATTAGATCTTTTCTATCTAGTCATGAACATTTTTGTTGTGGTATTTTTACAAATATGTCTCAGTTATGAACGCATAACTGTGCTGCATAAAAAAAGAAAAATCCCCATATCGCCGTGCCTAGCTGGCTGTTATAATTTAGGGACAATGACACTCAGGGCATGAGTGATGTGCTGATATTGTAAGGTCAACCCTCACCCCCCGCATGTCTATCTAGCCTCCAAAAATAGCTCCATTTACTCACATAACAGCCTTCACATCACCACTTTTACTTCACAGGACATTTCCCTCCCCTCAAGCAGACGAATCCCAGGAGAAGCCCTCTGCTTTCTCTCTTTCTCCCCCGCCCGCCTCCTTCTTCAGCCTCACCTTCCCTGCCTCCCTTTTCTCTCACCCTACTTAGGCTGCCGCACAGCTCAAATGTTTCTCATGCTCCGGTAGAATTCCTAAGAAAGCGGAGACTTTGTGGGGAAGCTTTCAAGAACAGTCAGCCTGTTGTATTATTCATCACATTTCGTCTCTTCTGCCCAGCTGTTGTAGAGGGATAAAGGGGGAGACTCACACCTGACACAAGGTGAGAACGGAGAACCGGCGCCCCAGATCACAAGCAGTCCTTGTCAAATGAACAGGGGGGCACTCATAAAAACAAAAACAGCATCAGCAGTATCTTTAACTACAATCCTCCATACCGATGAAAACTCATTTTCCAACCTACATTGTGATTCTGATTAATGTCACATTTTAACTCCTCACTCCTTCTTAAGCCACCACCTTATGGTGGTGGAGGAGTTTGCGTGTCCCAATGATCCTAGGAGCTAAGTTGTCGGGGGCTGTCATGCCCCTGGTAGGGTCACCCATGACAAACAGGTCCTAGGGGAAAGAGCAGACAAAGAGTGGCTCAAATAGACCCCAATGATGCACAATAACAATGGACTTTGTTTTCCCTCGCCTGGACGCGGGTCACCGGGGCCCCCTCTCTGGAGCCAGGCCCGGAAGCGGGGCACGATGGTGAGCGTCTGGTGGCCGGGCCTGCACCCATGGGGCCCGGTCGGGAACATCCCAAAAAGGTAACGTGGGTCCCCCCTCCCATGAGCTCACCACTCGTGGGAGGGGCCAAAGGGGTCGGGTGCAAAGAGATAGCGGCCGGAGGCAGAGGCCTTGGCGGTACGATCCTCGGCTACAGAAGCTAGTTGTCGGTACGTGGAATGTCACCTCTCTGGCGGGGAAGGAGCCTGAGCTGGTGCGTGAGGTGGAGAAATTCCGGCTAGATATAGTCGGACTCACCTCAACGCACAGCAAGGGCTCTGGAACCAGTCCTCTCGAGAGGGACTGGACTT
>QODF01000123.1:1178795-1220617 GCA_024372805.1 Oostethus manadensis | reverse complement strand
GCAGCGTCTGCAGTGATGCGGACTCTGCACCGGTCTGTCGTGGTGAAAAGAGAGCTGAGCAAAAGGCAAAGCTCTCAATTTACCGGTCGATCTACGTTCCTACCCTCACCTATGGTCATGAGCTTTGGGTAGTGACCGAAAGGACAAGGTCGCGGGTACAAGCGGCCAAAATGAGTTTTCTCCGCAGGGTGGCTGGGCTCTCCCTTAGAGATAGGGTGAGAAGCACTGTCATCCGGGAGAGACACGGAGGAGCCAGATGAGATGGCTCGGGCATCTGGTTAGGATGCCTCCCGAACGCCTTCCTGGGAAAGACACAGGACAAGTTGGAGAGACTATGTCTCTCAGCTGGCCTGGGAACGCCTCGGCCTCTGCCGGGAAGAGCTGGAAGAAGTGGCCGGGGAGAGGGACCTCTGGGCTTCCCTGCTTAGGTTGCTGCCCCCGCGACCCGACCTCGGATAAGCGGAAGAAAAAGGATGGATGGATGGTCACATTTTAAACCAAGGCAAGCTGCAAATTGCGTGGACATTTGACCCAGTGTCCCTTGGCAATATTTCAAATACATATTTTACTAACACAAAGCCCTCAGTACCTTGAATACAACAATCAATCACAGCCACAACACTGGTAGCCACTAACCATGTAAAAAAGGCAAACATGTACGAGGTTTTAGAAGAATAAACCACATAAGCATACAGTACATAAATATTGCGAGGCTCATTGACATTTGAGAAAAGCTACTGTAAAATCAAACCTAACACACTAAATAAGTGTGACCTGGGCACCAATGGAATGGCATGGAGACAAAAAACTCACCGAGTTCGAAGGAACACCAAGGCTGGTCTCGATGTAGGTTTCCGTCTTGGGTTCCACTGCTTGCTCGGCTTCCAGGATCTTCTCAACGGGCATGTCCTCGTTGGCGCAGCTGGTCGACTCCACCTCATTCTCATTCTTGTCCTTGGCTCGCTGGCGCTCCTCCTGAACGGCTGCATGTAATAACACTGGTTCCGGTCACTACTGCTGTATATTTGGTGGTATTGTATTATAATATCATGTGAGCAAAAGCTAATACACACCGCACAGCCCAAAAATCATACATTGATACATATTTGCTGATACATGACATTTGAGTGCAGAGTTTGACTTTTTAAGACCATAACCTTAAAATTGTTGAGAAGATTTACAGCCTGCTTGGGTTTAAATGCAGTTTTCAGTGAATTGCAAACTGCTCTATTTTTTGCATCTCCTCTTTTTGTATTCTGATGCTCTACTTACAATCTAATGACAATCCACCAGCGCCAAATACAAATACTTGCAATTTCCCCTCAGTCTATGCTCAGGAGTGTACATGTGCGTGTGCACGTGTATGTACAGTATGTATTAAGGTGAATGACAAGTAACATTTCAACATGTTTATTTGAAAGAATCCAGCTGGAAGAGATAAATATACGCAATACTTGTAAATTGGTAATTGCATCGCTAAAAACAGAGGTGACTTTTGTTGGAGTATGCTAAAAAAAAGAAGCCAATAATTGTCTTTTGGCTTTTGATCTTTTTCCAGATATTATATTGTGAGAAATGTTTCACCTGCTTCCTAAACAGTGTACACATAGTGCACAATGTTCACCATACATTGTTTTTTTTTGTGACGGCCCACCACAAACACATTTGACCGCCACAAATGGATTTGATGCTGCCACATTATAGCACACCTGATCTGCCAGAAAATAAAACAAGCAGGAGGGATCAGTGATGCCAACTTCGTGTACCGTATCGCTCTTCTCGGTGAGCGGCGAGTGCGGCTGTTGGCCCCTTCCACGTCTAAACATACTCACACACTTAAAAAAACAAACCACAAATAGAAGTTTTTCATAGTTCTGGCCGGTGCTATGATTTATAATCAATAATCATTTCATTTATACTGTATATTGCAATATACAATGTATATAATGTAACATGCTGCCTTTAGGTTAAAGTGGGATGGTGGTTTGTTTTTGTTTTTTTCCGCCGTGTCATGGTGCGGCGAGCTCACTCGGGAAGTGCTGCTCTAACCGCTGGCTGTTTTTCTAGGGACTGTCGATAAATTACTACTTTGCTGAAGAAAAATGCAAACACCTGAAATATCTGGACAATTCTTTACATTTTTCTTTAGTCATTTTGAGAAAATAGGAATTGCAAAGTCTCCTGATTTAGCGAGAAAATTGCCAAGTCGGCAACACTGAGATGGGAAGCCATTCACAGTTAGAGAATGCAATAAATAGTTATTCATAAAAAGCATCTATTCTAATTTAAAAAATAAAGAGGAAATTATTCAGAAAAAAAGTGTCTCTCTTGGCAAAGACAGTCAAGAACAGGAATGGGTATTGATGACAATTCAGTGCAGAAATAACCGGTATTGAGCAGACAACACTGATATGGTGATATATGAACTGATTGGCGTTTTTATCTTCAAGTTGGCTACATCTTTTTGTGTTTAAAGTAATAGTATTAATAGTAGGCCAACACATGTAGCCACAGTTTTCTACAACAGCTAACGTTACAAAAAGGGGACAAAGTGGCTGTTTTGATGGGAAAGGTTGCCGAGCCCTTGTGTGTCTTCTTTTATGCACAAACTTCCAAACCTATAATAACCGACACTTTGTCACTGAGTTGTAGTCCGTGTGACACAGAACAGCCTCAGTTGCAATACAACACAAATCAATGAGGACTGTGTCTTGCACACATTTTTTTTTTCTTGTTACATGTCGCACACACCAACTGGTGAAAGCATTACCGTAATGCTTCTGTCATCTGATTGCCTTGGCGAGGAGCCGTGCTCAGCAGACACTGAGACTCACTGCGGCTAGAGCAGGAGAAACCGCACCTCCGCCCAAGCAAAGGAATGAAAAGATGCGCAGGCCTGTCTGCGTACAGTATGTTTTGCCTTTTTGAAAGTATCTATCATTCATTAAATCAAAGTGCCGCATGACAAAGTTGTGTGACTTTTTAAAACTTCTGCAAGGGTGAACAAAAGCACGTAGCAGTCAAAGTGAACACACCATGAGTTTGGAGAATGAACTGCTGTCATACTTTTCTGTGGTCATGATGAGGGGGTAGCTGTGGCTGTTCTGCAAGGAGTAGGAAAGGGGCCCCACTTTAGAGGATCTGCTGTCTGGCAGCGGAGGTCAGCCCAAGGGTAAAATACTTGCGCTGGAGTCAGGGAGAGGTGAGGAGGGCTGAAATCATGTTAACTTTATTCTCGCTCCTCCTCCCCCTCTCTCCTGACTGCAAGAGTATAAATTCATATAATCCCGTTTTACTGTGGATTCACTTAGCCCTTTGGGCTACTACTGCCTTGCTCTGTAACCATCCCCCTCAGGGCAAATGGCAGTAATTGATAACATCCTTGAGAAAGAAAATGTGTGGCGCAGGGAAGGCCAAGTAAAGGTCAAAGACAAACCGGCCTTATATAGAAAGTGTTTTCATGCTCACAGGTACATGCACATATGCTTCTGATTAACACCCTTCACCATCTGTAATCATCATCTCATACAAATATGGACATCCCTCACTCTCTAGATGTGTATTTAGTAACTGTGGTGACCATAATAGGAGGAGTGATTGATGTGCTCAACGTGTGAAACAGCATGAAGTGTTAAAATTCACACCTCACAGTCGGTAAGCACCCTAAAACTGTCCTTGGTTTTATGTCCACTGGATTTTTTCCTTTCTACCAGACAAAATCATATATTTGTGAGGGTTTACACACAGAGTGTGGGTTACATCCGCAACAGAAACCAGTGTTAGGGATTATTGCGCCTGTTGTGAAATAATTCAAAGCTTGCAACAAAAGCCTGTTTTTCCTGTTTTTCCAGTAACGTTACTGCCACCTAGTGACCAGTGTGGAATACTACATAACATCACAACGTTTGAATGTGTCGTCTGAATGCCTCGTATTTGTATTTGAGTCAATTTAGCCATTTTTACACTTGTAAATGCTTAATTTAGGTTAAAAAATATTATACATTTGCTTATATGCATATCTTTTGATTAATAACAGGCCGTATTCAACCACAAAACAGCATGATTTATTAATTCTTTTTGGAAAACCTGTGATAAGAGCGAAGCCATGAAATTTGAAGCGCAAAGTGGCGAGGGATTGCTGTGCACATCGGAAATCACGTACTATAAAAGTCGACGCAGTCCGTCGTGAGGTTAGATTTTTTCAGAGCTGTACGTGACTTGGCGCTGAAAAGCTTGGAGGGGAAGAAGCGTCACATGCGGTGTGGCATTGATGCAGAAGCATAAACCAACCCTCGGTGTAGCCAAGCAGGGGTTGTGCAAAAAATGAGAGCTCAATAAATAAATGGGCACTGTTTGTGCATATGAGATGTGGATAAACACACTGGTAGGTATTGCAACCCCACTGAACACAGTAGTGTACATGTGCAATATATACTGCATACTCTTTGTCCTGTAAACCTTTTTAAAATGTTCACATTGAATTATTATTTTCAAATGTTTGCAGTAGGGCCGCACGGTGGATGAGTGGTTAGCACATTGGCCACACAGTCAGGAGATCTGGAAGACTTGGGTTCAAATCTCCGTTGGGCATCTCTGTGTGGAGTTTGCATGTTCTCCCCGTGCGTGTGTGGGTTTTCTCCGGGTACTCCGCTTTCCTCCCACATTCCAAAAACATGCATGTTAGCTTCATTGGCCGCTCTAAATTGTCCATTAGTATGAATGTGAGTGTGAATGTTTGTTTGTCTATATGTGCCCTGCGATTGGCTGGCGACCAGTCCAGGGTGTACCCCGCCTCTCGCCCAAAGCCAGCTGGGATAGGCTCCAGCATCCCCGTGACCCTAATGAGGATAAGCGGTACAGAAAATGGATGGATGGATGTTTGCAGTATTCGGCTCCCAAATAATTGAACCATATGATATCCCTTTCAGTTCCAAAGAGAACATTAAATACTCTACATATTTTATCGTACATAGACGCCATGAGGTGGATGAAGACATTCCATCGGAAGACTTTGTGTGCTTAGTTGTCTTAACGTGTTTGGATTGATCGAGCAATCGGTTAGGACCTAAACAAACCAAATCAATATGTGATTCGGTCCACAACTTGTCAGCAGCGAGGCAAATGTCCAATTGTCAATCGCCGTTTTTCAAAGTCAAGGCTGACGTGTGTGAAGATCTTGTTTTGCTTAAAATGCAAAGATGATAGGTCTGCTTTCATGGTGATTCACGGAAAAAATCTGTACTAGTCGATGAAATCATCATTGAATCAAACGTCATGAAATCAAAATCAGCGATTAATTGTTGCAGCTCTCATTCATGCTGAACTGGTGGCTGTTCCAATTTCCAAGTCCGTCCTCGGGGGTGCGATTGATTGTGAAGAGCCAGAGGTCGCGATGCGAGGAAGGGTTCCCACAGCATCTGTTTTGTTTTCATATTTCAGCTCAACCAAACGTCTCTCCTCTGAGACAACTTAGTCGTTTAAACTTCTCGCAGAGTTTCCATATCCAACACGACCGAGTCACTTTGGGTCCAACAGCTGAATCCAATATTTGGACCAATGTGTTGCCCGAAAGGGATACAAGCCAATCCTCACAATAATGTGGCAAAAAAACCTTCATGAAGTCAAATAGAGGTTGATACGTCCAGCATGACACAGTATCCTATTGGAAAAAACATAATATTTTACTGAATTTACTTCAGGGTCAAACAAAAAGCTAATAATGTTAAACCCTGAAGTTTGAGGCCTTACAAAGTGAGCACATACATTCCCAGGTCAAACATATCAGTAGTAGCTGCAGCTGTTCGCGGCTTCTACCTCTGATTGGCCTTGATGGAACCATGTCAATCATGTGCACACGCCACTTATAGGCCATGACAAGGCAATAAAACAATGCATGTAAACTAGCTGGGAGCAGAGTGAGCTATGGGTCGGGTTCTGACACTGACAGGAGTGACAGTCCAAAAATACAGCCCTACAACTCCTGTTTAGCCGTGCATGTCATTACGAGGCAATGTACAAAAACCTGTCAACCTATGTCAGTGTTTCTTGTTGAATGAAATAAATGAATAAATTTAATGAAAAGAATCATTTGGACTATCACAAATAGACTTGGCACCACATGTCTGCCCATGCACATAAACACATCATAAGGGGACTGTCTGTGAATGCAGCTTGTTGTTACAATTTTGTACAGTAGGTGGCGGCATGCCTCTCACCTGAAATCCGCTGGGCTAGGCTCCCGTAACTCTGATAGGCTAAGCGGCATAAAAAAGTGGATGGATGGGTGGCGTTATGCACACGGAGCCGGACTTAGAAAGCTTGCGCTTGCACAAAAAAGGAAAGTGTTTTCTTGTCATTTGACATGGCACTGACGGATACCAGTTGTCATTCATTCATTCATTCATTTTCTGTACCGCTTATCCTCATTAGGGTCACGGGGATGCTGGAGCCTATCCCAGCTGGCTACGCACGGGGAGAACATGCAAACTCCACACAGAGATGCCCAACGGAGATTCGAACCCGGGTCTTCCAGATCTCCTGACTGTGTGGCCAATGTGCTAACCACTCAGCCACCGTGCGGCCCAGTTGTCGTTTATCTTAAACACAATTATGCACAAGTGTAGTGTATCCCGACTGAAAGATACACAATGTGACTCTTCGATATAACAATATTTTATGATCATGATAATGTTAAGTGTTCTATTAATATTAATTACCACCGCATTAGGTCGTAAAATAAATAATTCTACAGGGTTTAAGTTTACAAACACAGAACTAATATGTCCTCAGTGCTTCTTTCTGGCTTTGCTTTGGACAGTCGATAAATAAAACAGGTTCTTCGTTGCATATGTCAGGTGTGGGAAGAATAGCAACATTTATTGACCAGGCATTAACTTTAACTTTATTAACAGTGTGGATAGTGTCGGGGCTGTGTGTAAACTTACTCTTTCCTTTTCCACAAGTGATGGGCCTTCTTTGGTGTGCTTTGAGATAACACACAGAATTACTCCCTCATAAAATAATCCTAACCTACCTAATATTTTGATAGTGGTAATATCATCATTACATCAAATATTTTTCATTTTTAACATACTTTTCAACATAACTTCATCCCCTCACAGTCTCTGTGTCCTTTGAATGAAACTGATTTATCTAATATCTAGTATGTATCTAAAAGGCACGCTCGCTTAAAATAGAAATGTGTGCTTTGATATCCGACCATGTTTAAGTTCTGCCAGGGCTGTTTGTGTATGTTGATGTAAAGCGCCATTTCCATTTGTAGTTTTAAACATTTGTTTTGCTTTTTTATGTCTCCCACAATCTCATTCCTCTCTCCTACTACCACGTGCAAAATGGCCAACTGGGGTTGAGACCTGAATTGTAGTGTGCCATTTTGGCACATTTAATGAATGCATAGAAAACTGAACTGGCTTAGTCCATATTCAAAACCAAAATAAATTTGGAATAGTAAGCAAATAGTCCTTACAGTGTTATTCATGTCACAGACATGACCACAATACAAGTGAACTTTGCAACCCAAGAGTATTAGTAGAGAGGTAAGTGTGACTATCCTCAACGGTATGTGCTGTACCTTCTCTCTTCATGCCCATGGCTAAACACTTTTGGTAGCGGCAGTACTGGCACCGGTTCCTCTGGCGCTTGTCAATGACACAGTCCTTGTTGTCTCGACATGTGTAGGTGAGGTCTTTGCGTACTGTCCTTTTGAAGAAGCCTTTGCAGCCCTCACAGCTGTACACGCCATAGTGTTTACCTGCGGAGAGTGAGACAGACACCTTTTCTTTGTTGACAAATAGGATTAACATTTTCTTCACACACACATGACGCGCTCCGTTGAAATTCTGTTTCAAATGTTGCAGAAAGTGACAGCTGTAACAGAACCGGAGTGTCCAGAGTGCTGCCATTTGTGGTTTAGATTTACAATCTAAACATAAAAAACGGGAAAAATGAAAAAATGGTTTTGTAAGAGTAAAGTCAATATATTTAAAGAAAAGTTTTTTAATGAATGCAAAAGCGTAGTACGAGAGTAACGTCAACATATTTTGATGGAAAAGAATGTGTTTTTAGTCAAGCGTAACATTTTCATGTTAAAAAAGGTGTGTATTTTAAAGTCATAATCTCATCAGAAACAAAACAAAGGTTTCATTTTTTGTATGAAAAATATCTCAAATCTAAAATATTATAATGTAGTCATAATATTGTGACAAGAAACTCTACTAAGAATAACTCATTTTTTTGAAATGGCAAACATTTTCTTAAGAAAAAGAAGTCAAAATATTAAAAGACAACTGTTGTATTCTAATAAGGAAAAAAGGGACACATTTATGAGAATAAATTCAGAGATGGAACAGCGCACACCACAAACAGAACCAATGTTGTAATAACGGTAAGGCGCAAATTGCTCAGCCACCACTAATACCCCTCAGGCTGTGTCAGGAAGGGCATCTGACATGAAACTTTTGCCAAATCAAAACATGCGAAAAAGATTCGCTGTGGCGACCCCTGAGATAAGCAGGCCGAAAGGAAAAGAAGATGATGAGAAAAAAAAGTCATTTTGATAAAATTACAATGGAAAAAAGTTATAGTATTACAAGAATAGAGTCAAAATATTATGAGAGTGTAGTTATGATATTACGTGAAGAAAATTTACAAAGATTATTTAAGACAGAAGTTGAAAATATGTTTAAAAAGTAAAAAAAGAGTAAAAGTAAAAATGGGAAACTAATAATGAGCTTTTTCATCCATGTTAAGAAGCTGAGATGCAGTGTGTATTATGCGGTTGAAAAGTGCTTATCAATCGTTAACTTATGTTTGTTTGATTATTTATCCCATGTAGTTTTTCCCAGCTTTGTGTGCTGTTTTTAGCTTTTGTTTTTATCGGTACATGAGATATACCAAAGCTATGACATGGAACCGTGGAGCAGGGACGTAATTCCATTGGTAACACAGTTAACGAATGTACACAAAGTATGGCGATTGGCCAAAATCTTGCAGGTATTGCCACGAAGGCAAAATTGCAAATCCCGGGGGGGTCTGTAACATGCCTTTTCCTTCATCAAAAGCTTCACATTATTGTAGCTGTAGTATTGAGAAGACTGGACTTGGCCGCTTTCTGCAGCTTCCACTTTTCAAAAAAGGTCATCTACAAGTAAAGGAGGAACAGAAAAAGGCCTTCACAAGACTACTTCCAAAAAGTTGGAAGTATGAAATCATCCAAAATGTCTTGCTATACCAAATAATTACAATTCATGGCGACTCGGGAGGCCGAACAATACATTCACATAGTGTAGACGAAACCAATATGCTGTACTTTTTTCTCCCCTCGTGCAATTCTGCGCGTGTATAATGACGTACAAGTCTGTGCTCTTCGAACCACTCACCTGAGGAACGGTCACCGCAGATGGCGCAAATGTGTTTGGTGAGCGACAGCGCCGTGCCGGAGGGCTGGGCGGGCACTTTCATAACGCCGTTGAGACCCAGCGGGGGCTTAATGTCCTCTGTGCTGCTGACCGAGTTCATTGGAGAGTTCAGCTGGAACATCAACATACACAAACACACACGTCACCGGGTCACAAAGCTGTACCGCTCAACTCAAAGCTGGCACTTCATTACAGTCGCCCGTCGCATCGCTTGGTCGGTGCACCGTAGTTTGCATGACGACAGCAAGTATGCAGCCTGTAATGCTTGCATGTGCACACGTGCAAATTACACTACAATTCATGGTAAGCAATATGATGGGCTGATGTCAGCAGGATCTCCCTTCTCCCTCTCACTTTCTGTTTGCGATTGTTTCAAACTAAACGCCGCACAGCAGCATGTCACACCATTCTACCCCAGGACTTCATCCATGCTATCAACACGAGCCATTAGTCTTAATGTATTTACACTACATTGCTGATAAGGTGTAAATATTTTGGAAGGAAATGTTCTGCAGTGAACATGTATATGGCTTGACATCACCACCTCCTGGAAGTCACCTAGAGGTAGACAGATGACATCAACCGTTAATTTGCATTATTTTGCATATGAACTGGTAACAGATTGTCGGAAAAAAGCATAACCTTGTAAGGAGAAACAAAAAAGGGAGTAAATTCATCTTAATCACATTTAGAAATACAAATAAACATGATTCTTGTTTTTTTTCATTGAAAATTGGAGATCACTTCATCAAGATAATTGTGAGATTTAATTTCGGTCAGTGCTTTTAAATGCCTATAGTGTGTAATAAGTCCATCCCGACTCACCTCCCGTCTCCACCTTTTGTCTTGCACTTAGCACTACTTCCTTATTGCACAACATTCTTCCATTACATCTTCTGACACATTGACAGGTGAGTACGTTCAAGAAAACTTTACATTTTATATCCCGCTATGTAAAACGGGGAGATCCACTCCCATGATTCATGGATGTGTTGAGCTCCACTATGCTCTAGTGCAGGGCGGAAGCTGACAGGGCGGGAGCTGCTCCAACAATGCATGAAAAAGTCACTAGATTTGTCGATAGTTGCTTTTGAGAAAATATGTCGCCAGATTGAGCGCCTAAATCACTTAGTTGGCAACACTATTTGACATTCGTACCCTGATACACATCAACAGGAGCTATGTCACTTACGGTGCAACGAAAAAAAAGAATGCCTTGCGGGTCATAAACAAACAATAGTATTGCGTTGCATGTATGTTTGCGTTATTTGTACATACGCATTTATTTAACAACCTGCATCGCCGTGCGGTGCAGTTCCACATGCGGTACTTGCTGTTATTTTTGGTTGCACAGCGAGTGAGGTAGGTGTTTGGTTGCGTTTTGTTGTATGAGTAAGGTCATGATTGTCAGGATAAAGCAAATCAGTGTTCTGTAAGGTAGTGCGTGGCCATGGCAGCATAGCCCAGGCTTGCTCAAAGTGTCAAAAGTCAACATTTTTATGGAAAACCCCCACAAAGAGCGGGATATTTGTTTTCGACGCAGTGCAGATGGCATCTTAATTCTCACTTTAAATTGGCCCTCCCTCACTCACTCTCACGCTCTCCGAAAGGAGAGCTTTGATGAAAATTCTTCTGAAGGTGACCCCTCTTTGCCTTTCGCTAAAAGTGGGGAGCAAGGCAGACTAATTATTTTAACTAGCTACACGCTGTGTCAGTGGAGATAAATGTTAGGGGGAGCACATCAATTATCTTAAAACACTAAATGCACTGCGTGGACCAGAAGCGACCCACCATTAGTAGACTAGAACCACCCTTCGGTATAGAGTAGGGGCTTGTGATGTGTGAAATAAAAAATACTCTGCAATGGACTTATGTAAGAACGTTGCATACTTCACGCACACTTTCAATTTCGGTGTATACTTTAGAGAAACGGAATGTCTGCAGGGAACAGTGAAGTCAGACGCTGACAGTTTGTATGTCATCCGTAGTCGTCATGGACGTTGTGCTTATGGTATTTAAACAATTGAGATGTGTACAAGACGGGAAAAAAACTTCACACTATGTTATGCCATGAGAACAAGGGTACACATACTGCAACCTTTCATATCAATTCTCACAGAATTCAATATGGCATGTGTGCTGTCATGGGAACTTGAGTTGGACCTAGACAAAAAAATCCAAAGCTCATGTTTGACTAGTTCAGTCAGTTGAAAAGCTTAATGCCCCCCTCATCACATAAAACACACCCACAGTTTCATGCATATCTTAATAAATATAACGGAACTATTTCAAGGACTATGACATGGTCAGCTGTGGCATCGACACTCTGAATTAACTCAAGCTGCCACACAAACATTGTATTTGTTCAACTTTGTTTCAGGGATTTGTTGCAAAAAGTCAAACTAACATTTCGCCAGCCATTCAGGACAAGCAGTAAATGTGCTCCAGTTCCAGACAGGCGAGTGACATCGGGGTTCAGAGTAACGCCCATAACATTTGCTTGAAGTTGCATTTTTTTCTTTTGATTTTTTTATCAGGTCAACCACAAAATAGCGTGATATACTCTTGAAAAACCGTGACAACGTGAAGCCCCAGAGGTCAAAGCACTAGAGGGGCCAGGAACTCTTTATTAAAATCTAGCAAAGAAAAATGCAATCTGATCAGGTTTATTCTGTGCGTGACGCAACTTTAGCCTCCCTCTTTTACATGGCGCCTCCTACAAGGTGTGTCAGAAAGGTTCACAGGACAGGACAGGTGTCACAAAAGAGTATATTTCAAACCCAAACCATAAGTTTGTCCTTTCAAAGTAATCCCCCTTGGAGTTCACGCAGATGGGAGTTTACACAGACGGGAGTCTAACACATACGGGAGTCTAACACAGACGGGAATCTAACGCAGACAAGAGTTTACGCAGACGGGAGTCTAACGCAGACGAGAGTCTAACGCAGACAAGAGTTTACGCAGACGGGAGTCTAACGCAGACGGGAGTCTAACGCAGACGGGAGTCTAACGCAGACGGGAGTCTAACGCAGACGGGAGTCTAACGCAGACGGGAGTCTAACGCAGACGGGAGTCCAACGCAGACGGGAGTCTAACGCAGACGGGAGTCTAACGCAGACGGGAGTCCAACGCAGACGGGAGTCTAACGCAGACGGGAGTCCAACGCAGACGGGAGTCCAACGCAGACGGGAGTCCAACGCAGACGGGAGTCTAACGCAGACGGGAGTCCAACGCAGACGGGAGTCCAACGCAGACGGGAGTCCAACGCAGACGGGAGTCCAACGCAGACGGGAGTCTAACGCAGACGGGAGTCTAACGCAGACGGGAGTCTAACGCAGACGGGAGTCTAACGCAGACGGGAGTCTAACGCAGACGGGAGTCTAACGCAGACGGGAGTCTAACGCAGACGGGAGTCTAACGCAGACGGGAGTCTAACGCAGACGGGAGTCTAACGCAGACGGGAGTCTAACGCAGACGGGAGTCTAACGCAGACGGGAGTCTAACGCAGACGGGAGTCTAACGCAGACGGGAGTCCAACGCAGACGGGAGTCTAACGCAGACGGGAGTCCTACGTAGACGGGAGTCCAACGCAGACGGGAGTCTAACGCAGACGGGAGTCTAACGCAGACGGGAGTTTACGCAGACGGGAGTCCTACGCAGACGGGAGTCTAACGCAGACGGCAGTTTACGCAGACGGGAGTCCAACACAGACTGGAGTCCAACGCAGACGGGAGTCCAACGCAGACGGGAGTCAACGCAGACGGGAGTCCTACGCAGACGGGAGTCCTACGCAGACGGGAGTCTAACGCAGACGGGAGTTTACGCAGACGGGAGTTTACGCAGACGGGAGTCCAACGCAGACGGGAGTCTAACGCAGACGGGAGTCCAACGCAGACGAGAGTCTTAACGCAGACGGGAGTTTACGCAGACTGCGTTAGACTCCCGTCTGCGTAAACTGCCGACGGGCGTCCTACGCAGACGGCAGTCCAACGCAGACGGGAGTCTAACGCAGACAGGAGCCTAACGCAGACGGGAGTCTCACGCAGACGGGAGTCTAATGCAACGAGGTCGAGTGAGGGCAAAGGCTGCTCCAGCAGGGCTTTTGTCCTTCTCAGCCTTGAACTGCTGACTGCCACAATGAAGCAGCCGTTAAGTTGTCGTGCCACAACTCTCTCTTCGTCTCTTTGCAGATGTGCCGGTGGATTGTCTGGCCCTTTGGCAAGAACTCTCAGTGGACAGATACCCCTCACATCAAAGAATGTGATCATCAGTCCTGGAACTTTTTGGACACACCTGGTATGATAGCTGCATCAGAGTTTACACTCGCCTTTACCTTCTGCAAGGGACCCAACAAAAAGGGACATTGTCCCCACAATGTCAGTGCTGTTCATACAGAGCACCCACCTGACTTTACACAGTGTCACCAACATGTATGATTAGAATTTGGCACACGTGGCCACGGGACAGTTTTTTTCCTGAAGAAGGAATCTTGTCATGTTTTAATCTCGTGACAGCCCTACGTAATTTAGTTAGCTATTGTTAAATGCTTGCTCCTAGAGCATCTCTAGGATGCTAAGTTGTCAACACTGCTGCATGACCTGTTGGGTACCAGTTTTGGCAGCAAGTGCACATACACAACCACCCGCGTGCGCAGATGTACGCACACAAGTTCTTACCTCAATTGAACGCTTGCGTCTCGTCTTTTGCCCTGAAGCGCAGCACTAACAGAGCTGTCTCGTCAGCTGGGATGGTTTCTATCAAACCCTCTGCTGCCTGACAGAAATGACTCTTCTGTTTGCAATCTATTTTCAGTAAACTTGCAATTCAATCTCAGCAGTCCTGCTCCCCACTGTGGGGCGGGATGGCTGGCTGGCTGGGACCCCTCCACCCCCACTTCTGTCTGTGGTGATGGAGGCAAGGCAGAGGGATTAAAGTAGCTCAGGACCGTTACTGGAAATAGAATACATGCTCCCTCAACACATGTGACCCTCACAGAAAGGTATGGCAGCTGTGTGTATGAGTTTATCATCTTAGCCAACCCCTGGGCAATTCTCACTTACATGTGGTACGCATGTCTTTTGAGTGCCAGTGGGAGGCTTTGCTTAAAACTTTTACAGACTTAGCGAGATAAACAAATGAAGGGCATTTAATCTCAAGGACTGGGAATGTAGGACATGGGATTCCCTGCAGTACAATGTGCAACATGAGTGGATGTAATACCCCCGCTGAATAACAGTTCCATGTGCGGGAGGTGTTACATAACATGAAGCGGAGGACATCCAGTGCATCGGCTGCCTGTGTATACTTGTAGGTGTCACATTCTTGATAGAACTGGCATAATGTTTTCTGTGCCATCTGGACCTGCAAAGTTGCTAAAAAAAAATCAGCCAGTTAAAAAATGAAGTGTGTAGAGCTTAGGGGTCTCGAACTCAATTTACCTGCTAAAGGTAGGTATAATAATAACAGTGCAGAACATGAACTCTTGCCTACTCCTTGCTGCCAGAGAACTGGCAGCACTTCCTCTTACACAGCGTCGCTTTAAGTGCCACCGGCTTCCCAGCAGGCCTTGCATGTGCTGCTTTTTTGGGGATAAAAAAAGCTGCCAAAGTGATGTGTTTAGAGTTAGCGTAGAAGTAGTAGTTGTGCTATGTGTGTTTATTTACCTGTCATTTCGGTAGTCACACCGTGATTGTTGTGTTCTGCCACGTGAAACCTGCCAGGTTTTTATTGCAGGTTTGAATGTTCTAACAAGCACATAACAGCCAATAAAAGAAGAGGACTCATCTCTAAAACTCATCTCTGAACCCCCAACATCACTTCCCGTCTGCCACTCACTCTCCTTCCTCCTTCCTCCCTTTGGGAAATATGAGTGCAACGGTTAGTATAGGGATGTAATAATGTTAAACACATATTTAGAAGGTCATAAACATGTTTTTGTGTTCTAACTACAAAAATATTAGGAAGGAATCCTACATCACCAAAAATGAGTTACCACGGTCGGGTCAGGAACCAATTAAGACTGATGAACAAGGGAATTGTACCATTTCAACTGCACGGGGTGCAGTATAAATGAACTTTGAGGTCACGCAGAGGGCCACAGATTTTGAGTTTGAGATCCTGTTGTAGCGTAGTTGCTACAACATTTCTGAAGGTCTCAGAAATGCATTCCAGTCAAACAAAGGAGAATGCCGGCTACATAGGAAGATAATAATAGAGTGCTGAGTTGCAAGCTTTGCAAAGATTGTATTGTTAGTGTTCTCTCTCCCCAAAAGATGGCAAAAACAAAGCAGAAAACAAACAAATCTGGTTTTCAAATCTAATATCCTAATTTCCACTGTACATTTGCATTAAGAGTGATTATCTTAGAAATAAAAATTATTTTTACACTAATGTCATAAAAATGTGAATACATTCTCTCAACTTTGACTTAACTTTGACTTAATTGTAATTCCTGTAACAGGCCAATCTTGACTGAGAAGGTCTTGTAAACAATTAGTATGCAATGGTAACACATAGTCGAAAAAAAAAATGAAAGAAGTCGTCCCTGGAGTGAGCGGAGGAGAAAAGGGAAGACGAGCAGAGACAGTTGAGGCCGCTGCTTAAGACGGCTTAGTTTGATTCAGAGCACAGACTTTGCTCAGAAAGACACTTCAAAAGCAAAGATCAAATCCAAGTGTACCGCCCTTCAATACGAAACCCTCATGTGGTACTCCAGTTGCTTTCCAGTTCAAGGGCACTGTTTTTAACTTAGAGAAAGTCATCTCCAGGATCGGGGAAGGAAAATGATCGAGGACAAAGTTGCGAGAGCACACACACAACAGCATTATCAAAATGATTCTGTTCACACGGATCAGCAAAAACAACTGAAACTGTTGTTTTTGCTCAACATTGGGTTCAAATGTATGCGGGCCTGGGGGGGGGGTGTCTACATATATTCATATAATACTGTATAAGACAGTATTATTTTGGTAAATCAAGGATTTACCAAAATAATACTAATAAAGCATTTGTTAATGTAAATGTGGAGAGTTCAGTGTGCCGCTGCCGTGAAATATACCAAAATGTGCTATTTTCTTACAAGCTTTCCTTTATAAACTGAAACATAACAAGTGATACTTTATTTTAATATGCACTTTACTTTATTTTAATATGCACTTTAATTTTTACTGGCATCGTCATGCTTTTGTGAGAATGACCCATTTCACTAGCAAGCGCAGGTTCCCTCACTACGGAATCATTTCATTTTGATATGTCTGGTGCAACGGATTAAAAGAAACGCGGGCCGTAGTGTGCCAATGCCCGCCCTAAACTATTCTCTGAATATACTTTTTCTGTGCATTTCTGAGTTTGCAAGTAATGCGGTTTAGCTACGTTTCAGCGGTGAACGAAACTTTGAAGACATGTTAAAAGCAGAAATGCATTAACTGTTCCAATGCATGCACTGTTGTGTCCACATTGATGCTAAGAAACTGTTATTCATTCATTCCTTTTCTGTGCCGCTTACCCTCATTAGGGTCGCGGGGATGCTGGAGCCAATCCCAGCTGACTTTGGGCGAGAGGCGGGGTACACCCTGGACTGGTCGCCAGCCAATCGCAGGGCACATATAGACAAACAAGGATTCACACTCACATTCATACTGATGGACAATTTTAGAGCGGCCAATGAAGCTAACATGCATGTTTTTGGAATGTGGGAGGAAACCGGAGTACCCGGAGAAAACCCACGCACACACGCACGGGGAGAACATGCGAACTCCACGCAGAGATGCCCAACGGCGATTTGAACCCAGGTCTTCCAGATCTCCTGACTGTGTGGCCAATGTGCTAACCACTCATCCACCGTGCGGCCCAAGAAACTGATATGTGAGGAAGAATGTTAAGAGCAAAGCGAGTGAGTGGACAGGATCTTTTATCTCCTGTTGACAGGAGTCAACACCTAACCAGCTGCCTTCACAGAGGTGAGGACAGGGATAAGGTCACGATGATAACCCTGTGTCACCTTTCACACTACAGGAAGATAACTTCCTTCGAAAAGCAAACTTACCTTTTCCATCCAGCAAAGTTTGGGTAGACGGAACTGTGACTGCTCAATAAATTAGAATATGAGTTGATTTATATCAATTATTTCTTTCGAAAAGTGAAACTTGCATATTATTATAGTGTGTATATATTATAGTGTGTTCAAAGTGTTCTAAATAATAGCAGTGAAACACGACTAACCAGATGAATAACAAACAAGTTGCCAGTAGGTGCAGTAGATTCTCAGAAAACAAACAAAACCCAACATTCATGATATGCACGCTCCAGTTGAATAAATAGCAGTGTGGCATTCAATCAGTGATCAATTTTCTTATAAACAGTGTGAATCAAGTGACCCCTATTTAAGGATGAAACTTGCACTTGTTGAACATGCGATTTTCTTTGAAAGCCTGGGAAAAATGCGTCCTTCAAGACATTGTAAGAATGGAGCACTTTGATTAAAAGGTTTATTGGAAAGGGGAAAACGTATGAAGTGGTGCAACAAATCTTTGGCTTTTCAGCTAAAATGATCTCAAATGCCTTAAAATGAAGCTCAAAACCAGAGACATGTGGCGGAAAACAGAAAACTATCAGAATATATGCTATTTCTGAAGCAAAACCATTCCATTTTCTTCCGCTTATCCGGGTCCGGGTCGCGGGGACAGCAGTCTCAGTAGGCAAGTCCAGACTTCCTGGTCTCCGGCGACCTCTTCCAGCTCCATCGGGAGGACACCAAGGCGTTCCCAGGCCAGCTGTGAGACATAGTCCCTCCAACGTGTCCTAGGTCTTCCCCGGGGCCTTCTCCCGGCTGGGCGTGCCCGAAACACCTCACCAGGGAGGCGCCCGGGAGGCATCCGGACTAGATGCCCGAGCCACCTCAACTGGCTCCTCTCCATGTGAAGGAGCAGCGGCTCTACTCTGAGCTCCTCCCGGATGGCCGAGCTCCTCACCCTATCTCTTAGGGTGAGTCCAGCCGCCCTACGAAGGAAACTCATTTCCGCCGCTTGCATCCGCGATCTCGTTCTTTCGGTCATGACCCATAACTCATGACCATAGGTGAGGGTGGGAACGTAGAGCGATCGGTAAACAGAGAGCTTTGCCTTCCGGCTCAGCTCTCTCTTCATCACGACGGTCCGGTACAGCGACCGCATTACTGCAGATGCTGCACTGATCCGTCTGTCGATCTCACGCTCCAACCTTCCCTCACTCGTGAACAAGACCCCGAGATACTTGAACTCCTCCACCTGAAGCAAGACCTCACTCCCAACCCAGAGGGTCCAGTCCACCCGTTTCCGACTGAGAACCATGTCCTCGGATTTGGAGGTGCTGAGTCTCATCCCAGAGGCTTCACACTCAGCTGCGAACCGCTCCAGTAAACGCTGAAGGTGACATTCTGATGAGGCCATAAGGACCACATCATCTGCAAATAGCAGAGACGAGATCCTAAGGTCACCAAGCTGGACTCCCTCAACGCCTTGACTGCGCCTAGAAATTCTGTCCGTTAAGATTATGAAAAGAATCGGTGACAAAGGCAAATACTTAAGAGTGATTCAGAAGATGATGAAGATCAAGAGGAGTGACCGCACCTCGCCCAGACGTGGGACACCGGGGGCCTCACCCTGGAGCCAGGCCTGGGGGAGGGGCTCGCAGGCGAGCGCCTGGTGGCCAGGCCTTCACCCGTGGGGCCTGGCCGGGCCTTGCCCGAGGAAGGCACACGGGAACTCCCCCCCACAGACCCACCACTTGCAGGGGCAAGCATAAGGGTTTGGTGCATTGGGATTTGGGTGGTGGTCGAGGGCGGGTGTCTGAAGCAAAACCAAGAAGTGTTATTGAATTGTGCGATGTTGTTAAATAATGTTTTTTTCCCTCTGTTGGCTGGAGAGGATGTACAAGGCAAGAGCTCTCCTGAGGATACTATAAACTACAACTATTTTGATGCTTCTCTGAATACATTTCATGAACACAAGATCGCAACTGGTTGCTGGTTCCCTCAACCTCAACTTGGATCGGCGAGAGGTACAGATTCCTTGAAATCAACTAGTTACATGTGCTGAAAGCTGGTAGAAAGCCAAGCTAACCGGCTAATCACTGACGTTTAAAGCAGTCGCCTAGCAACAATGCCAAACAAAAGAAAAAATGAAAGAAAGCGAGCTTCTGTTACAATTGTAAAGGATGCTGGCCCTGGACACATGGACTCAAAATCACAAGTGTCAGTCTTGTTGCCAAATGTGGAGGGGGAGGACGACTACAGCCATGGGTTGAGTACATCAGAAAAACAAGAAGAGGAAGAAAATGAGGTGGAGGAGGTCGACAACAGCCATGAGTCGAGTACATTCGAAAAAGAAGAAGAGGAGGAAAATTCCTGGGTGACCTGTATGCAAGAGTTTAAGAAGTTAAGACAGATGGAGATGGAGATGTCGGTGATACGGGCGTGTGTGGCAGCACAACCAGACCTTAAGCATTTGCAGTCACAGATTCAACATGTAGAATCGCAGAATGAACGTCTCATTGAAAAGATCTAAGAGGTCCATGGAGATGTCATAAACCTTACGGAGGAAAATAGAGCACTGAGCAAAGAAACTAAAGCTCTAAAAGAAGAAATGGAGAAGTTGCAAGATAAAAATGTGGCGTTGTGTGCTGCTCTTAAAGAGGTTAAAAACGCTATGGCAGATAATAAAACACTACGCACTGATATCAAGGCTTTGCAGGATAATATAAAGCCACTATTGGAAGACAATGCTGCCTTGCGTGCTGCTCTCAAGGAAGCTAAAAACACTATGGAAGAAAATAGAGCATTATGCAAGGATGTTAGAGTTCTTCAGAATGATATCAAGACATTACTGGAAGACAATGCTGCCTTGCGTGCTGCCCTCAAGGAGGTTAAAAACCCCAAGGAAGTAAAACAACATCAATGCTCTACAGGATGATATCAGGACACTATTGAAGGATAATGCTGCCTGGCGCACCACTCTGGAGGAAGAGAAAGAAGCAAAGGATAATGAAAACTCATCCATTAATGAAAACTATAATGGATGAGATGGATCAGAATTCACGAATGAATGATGTGATCCTAACAGGGCTCAGAATTATACTCGGGTCAAAAGATAGGGAAGCTCATAACAGAGGAGAACCAGACGGAATAAATGTTCCTTCAGCAAAGCAACAGATTGTCACCTTCCTACAACCAATGGAGGTGGATGTCGATATCAACACCATTGATACTTGCAGAAACAACACCACACCTTCATCATCAAGTTCATCAACAGGGAATTCAAAACTGCACTGCTGAAACAGAGGAAGAACTTGAAAGGCACAAACGTCTACTTAAATGAGCGTCTGACAAAACGCAACACTGACATTGCCAAGAAAGCACGAGACTTGAGGAAGCAGGGAAAGATACAAAGGAAAAATATACATCAAGCTACATGGAGGTCCAGGAGAAGCAGGAGTGCTGCTTGTCAAAGATATCAACGATACATACTAAACATTATATAATCATGACAATAAGGATAAAAGAGGATACAACGCACAAAAACAGTAAGATTACATTCAATTATACGAACACTGATATCAACGTGGAAAGGGCATGTAAAAAACTGTGGTCGTAGTACTTGCCAAAAGTTTGTACAAAATATTATATATTACAATTATAGTATAGTTTGTAAAGTCAACAGCAGACATTCTTTTTTTGAACACCCCCCCCCCCTTCATTTGACTGCCCAATAGTTCATTCATTTATTCTTGTATGCCGCTTATTCCTAGTAGGGTGGCGGAGATGCTGGAGCCTATCCCAGCAGACTTTGGGCGGGAGGTGGGGTACACCCTGGACTGGTTGCCAGCCAATCGCAGGGCACATATAGACAAACAAACATTCACACTCATTGACAATTTAGAGCGGCCAATGAAGCTAACATGCATGTTTTTGGAATGTGGGAGGAAACCGGAGTACCCGGAGAAAACCCACGCATGCACGGGGAGAACATGCAAACTCCACACAGGGATGCCCAACGGAAATTCGAACCCTGAACCTTCTGACTGTGAGGCCAACGCGCTACCCACTCATCCACCGTGCGGCCCTGATTGCCCATTTGCACAACCTTAATAGCGTGCCTATGAACGCTAAGTCTTACACACAGACTGATATATTTCAAATGTTTATTTCTGTTAGTTTTGATCCTTCCTTTGAAAACTAATGAAAATACCAAATTCAATATCTCAGGAAATGGTTTATTACTTATGACCAATGAAAAAAAAAAAGGATATTAGAAATGTTGCCCAACTGAAACATATGAACATGTACGGCACTCAAAACTTGGTCTAGGTTCCATTTTCCTAAATTATTACTGCAGCAATACGGAGTGATGGACTCCATGCCACTCTGCATAGCTGCGGTAATTTAGGCAAATGGGGCCCCGACCAAGTATTGTGTGCTTTTCATCTTCAATTTCCTTCATGTTCATACTTTTCAGTTGGCAAACGTTTCTGAAATACCTTTTGAAATTGGTCATGAGCAATGTTTTTTGAGATACCTAATTTGGGATTCATTTATGGAGCAGCACCTGTAGAGTCCGTTATGGCTAAACTTGATGTACTTAAGCCATTTGTCTCACAGGGAGGAACAAATTGAAAAAGAAGCAAAATAGATAATAATCTTAAACATATCAGTAAAGTTAAATCTATGGATTCATACATTTTTCTTTTACTAGGACTGGTAAATGCCCTGTTTTGAATACATACAAAACTACTTTGATAAAACAATTAGGACTAAGCTATTTTTATGACCCTCTTTTTATTACCACTATTAGATCATGTCCCTCATATAGAGGGTTGTTTCAGGAAGGGCATCCGATGTAAAACCTTTGCCAAATCAAAACGATTCGCTGTGGCGACCCCTGATGGCATAAGCCGAAAGAAAAAAAAGATTAGGTCTAACCAGTCTTACATGTTGGGTCAGGGGTCATGGTTTTTTGAATGCCTGTTGCTGAGACAACAGGGCACTTTTTGTATAACGCACAGTAAATTGCATTAAACGGTTTATTAGTGAAATGCATCCAGGGGCTTCACAGCAGACCTACATCGGTAATGGCTGATAGCGGCATCGGCAATGAAGTGGTGGACAATATGAGTTATTGGTAAGAAAGCAAAGATCAAGCCACTCTATTCGCAAGCCAACTTTTATATTTCACTTAGCAGCTAATGTCATCTCCTGAATAAGTCCAAATCCAAAATCACACAACATGTATGATTGCAGCGCCACGGTTCAGCTGAAAACAAGACTTTGGTGTTTCTTTGTGTGTTTGAAAAGCGTCAGGTACACACATAAAAAGAACGTGCACGTAGCAACAAAAGCAAGTACGTTGAAATTTGCATACCTGTCTGTACATCGTGCAAACCATGTGTTTGTATCCCCCGGTCTTTTGAGTCATGGGAATAACGAGTCCCCCCTGGTCAAAGTAAATGCACACTTTGTTAAAGAAGCATGATCAAAGTCATCAAAAATCAAGGTTAATCAAAGCGACGCTCCTGACAAGCGCAGCACTGCATTCTTCCAAGTTGGAGCAGTTTTAAAGTATAAAGTGTGCATTAACATTAAACAGCAGCAAACAGCAAATAAATATGGGAAACTGGAGCAGGGCGTGAAAATAAAATCTATAAAATATGCACGTCTGCTCTAGAAAAAATTATAAGAGTTGCACTAAACTTGTGGTAAAAGCACAACTGGATCAACAGAACATAGTTTGGTAAACTACCAGTGGCGGGGGTCGGGAACAAAATACTCCTAATTGCTACCTGGAGACAGCTTTGGCTGTGAAAACTCTCGTCCCCCGTCCATTTGGGGGTTGAGTGACATGAGTTCTCCAGGGAGCCCACACAGAGCCCCTTTGTGCATCCAAGAGAGCCACACAACCATGATGTCATGCAGAGTGACTGCAGCGGGGCCTTCAAAGACAAAAATTGGACCTTTATGACTCCCTCACAAGAAGAGGCCAGGGTCCACCTCTATGTCTCTCGTTCGCCGTGTCTAAACTTTTTTTCTGGGGGGGTGGGCAATTTGTTTTTTAGTTTCCAAGCTACCCTTGCCAAAACATGACACCCAAATGTGGTGCATTACATCACTGCCGTTTCTCATTTATAACTCATTAGGCGCATGCACCATTTCTTGTAAAACATTTACACCTTCAAGCGTCTCTTGTGTGCTTGACTGCAGACACAAACAAGCATTTCATGCGTCAGGCTGACTGCAGGTCTGTAATGCATTAAGGGCATAGAAAGGCTTTTTTAAAGGCCATTATTTTCTCACTATGATGTGTAAGCCCATTCAAATCATTCTACGAAATTTGGTTGTAATTGCAAGCCTATAAATAACGTTATGCACGTTTGAAAAATTCCGAATTGTGAATTGGCGCCCACAGGAACATTAAGGTAATTAGTTAGTTGACCACTAGGGGGCGAGTGGATGACGTCATATTTGCTACAAGTCAGAATCAGCGGCGGTAGTCAACATGGAGTGGAGTGATGAAGGAAGCAGGGATTTCCAGGACGTTTTGGATCACCAGGAGCACGAGGATGAAGACGTTTCCAGTGATGATGTTGAGGAGGAGGAAGAAATAGCGCAGGAAACAATGACTGGCAAGTATGCCATCTTTTTTGTTAACATACTTATACATACATGTACATTATTGCGTAAGCGTCGTAGCCAAGCAAAACCAACGCTAACATCTATAAGCTTTCCTTCCCACTCCATGTTTTTACTATGTTTTACTATGTTTTTGGGATCAGCCGGAAACGCATAGTACCGCATGGCGAGTACCTTTTGTGCAGTTTGGAGCTGCACAAACAACCATTTTTTGCAAAATGGAATAAAACCACGCTGTGATTGTGTGCCCTGTACGGTACGCATTCGTCTGTGGCAGATCTTACGTCACGTGTCGGAAATTGTCCAAGGATCCCGATCGTTCCGAGTGCGTCGGACAATACGAGATCATCCGCTAGGGTTTCTTTTCATCCAAATTAGTAAAAACATGATAAAAGGCGGTACAACCAATTTCTAATTGATTATTTCCATTAAAACTCTTCAAATCTACATTAGATGCATTTGAAAAAATTTGCCTTTCTATGCCCTTTAAATCCAATGTAAAGAAGAGAAAATAAATAAAAAAGACAATAGTTTCTACTGTCACAGGAAGAATAAAAATAGTTCCACTCCTCAATAATAACTTCCAGATGTTTTGACAGTTGGTTTGTCTAATTGAGGGACAGGATGTACTGCCGGTGAGTTAAAACACAAACCCTGACCACTTGCTTAATGGGCATGGGTGTGTTCTCTCACCTCCCTATGACAGGATAAGTAGCAACGTTGTGCATCTGTTTGTGCAAAAAGTTCTAGAAAAAAGGGGCATCCTAATGACAGAACAATACAAATAGTTTCAAAAAATACAGGGCTGACAAATAGAAGATGAATGGACAAAGTAGGCGCCTCTCCTGGGAACAAAAATGTTAAATTTGCAGGGGCAAAGTCGGTCTTTGTGTCTCACTGTTGGGACGTAGCTTAAGGGGGAAAAAGTACAATATTCTTTGCATTGATGTAAGAAATGGCTGATGATAAAGGAAGGAGTCTCTCCTAACATGTGGTTTGAGCTTTGAGGGAACATAACATTGTAGTCATAATGGGAGTTTAGTCATCCTTTCCCCTGCTTTCATCATTTTGCCATTACTGCCCATCTTTGCTGGAGAGGATGGTTCAAGCTCATGAAATATCACATATACAGCTCTTTACACGTACTAAAAGGCTGCTTTGTTTTCAAAAACCCATGATGATAAAATGAAGATACAAAGCATGCATTTGTGTAGATGAGGGTACAACAATAAGCTGTCCCAATTTGGCAGGAAATTAGACATAAAACACTGTTAGCAATGTGAGTATTATTACTTCTGCAATATAATTTTACTTATTAGCAGGGCAGCCAAGTGATTAAAATTTTGAATCACAGATTTTAAATTAATTAATCTGGATTTAATCAAAATTCAAAACTTCTTCTTTTCCTTTTGGTTTATCCCTGCTTATACCATCAGGAGTCGCCACAGCGAATCATTTTGTTCTACGTCTGAAATATGCCAATTTTACTATATTTTAATAATAGAAAGATACATGACAGAACATTCCATTCCATTCCATTTTCTTCCGCTTATCCGGGTCCGTGTCGCAGGGGCAGCAGTTTCAGTAGGGAAGTCCAGAATTCCCGGTACCCAGAGACCTCTTCCAGCTCCACTGGGAGGACAACAAGGCGTACCCAGGACAACTGTGAGACATAGTCCCTTCCAGCGTGTCCTAGATCTTCCCCGGGGGCCTTCTCCCGACTGGGCATGCCCAAAACACCTCACCAGGGAGGCGCCTGGGAGGCATCCGGAAAAGATGCCCAAGCCACCTCAACTGACTCCCTGATATGAAGGAGCAGCGGCTCTACTCTGAGCTCCTACTGGATGGCTGACCTCCTCACCCTATCTCTTAGGGTGAGTCCAGCCACCCTACGGAGGAAACTCATTTCCGCCGCTTGTATCCGCCATCTCTTTCTTTCGGTCGAATGCCTTTTCCAAGTCTACAAAGCACATGTAGACCATTTGGGCAAACTCCCACATACCCTCCAGTACCCTTGCAAGGGTGTAGAGCTGGTCCAGTGTTCCGCGACCGGGACAAAAACCACATTGCAGCTCCTGTAACCGGGGTTTGACTAACGGTCGTACCCTTCTCTCCAGCACCCTGGAGTAGGCTTTCCCAGGGAGGCTGAGGAGTGTGATTCCCCTATAGTTGGAACACACCCTCCGGTCCCCCTTTTTAAAAATGGGGACCACCACCCCGGTCTGCCAGTCCAGAGGTACTATTCCCGACTTCCGTGCAATGTTGTAGAGGCGTGTCAACCAACACAGTCCCCCAACATCCAGAGCCTTGAGGAATTCAGAGCGGAACTCGTCTAACCCCGGAGCCTTGCCATTGGGAGTGGTTTAACTACCCCAATTACTTCAGCCACGGTGATAGAACTGTCCACCTACGTATCTTCAGACTCTGCTTCCTCTACGGAAGGCATGTCAGTGGGACTGAGAAGGGCCTCAAAGTATTCCTTCCACCGACCAACTATATCCACAGTCGGGGTCAGCCAGCCCTCGTCCGTACTGTAAACAGTGTGAACTGGGGGCTGCTTCCCCTTTCTGAGGTGTCGGACGGTTTTCCAGAACCTCTTCGAGGCCGACCAAAAGTTGTGCTCCATAGCGTCACCAAACTCCTCCCACACCCGAGTTTTTGCCTCGACCACCGCCAAAGCCGTGTGCCGCTTGGCCTGCCGGTACCTGTCAGCTGCTTCAGGGGGCCCGCAAGCCATCCATGCTTGATAGGACTCCTTCTTCAGCTTGACAGCAGCCCTAACCCCCGGTGTACACCATCAGGTTCGGGGATTGCCACCACGACTGGCACCGACCACCTTGCGGCCGCAACTATGGCTGGCTGCCTCAGCAATGGAGGCACGAAATACGGCCCATTCAGACTCAATATCCCGGTCCTCCCTTGAGATGCTGGCAAAGCTCTGCCGGAGATCAAAGTTGAATACTCGACGAACGGGAGACTCTGCCAGACGTTCCCAGCACACCCTCACTACCCGTTTGGGTCTACCAGGTCTGTCTGGCATCCTTCCCCGCCATCTAATCCAACTCTTTACCAGGTGGTGGTCAGTTGACAGCTCAGCCCCTCTCTTCACTCGCGTGTCCAGAACATGCGTAGGTCTAATGATACGACCACAAAGTCGATCATAGACCTGCAACCTAGGGTGTCCTGGTGCCAAGTGCACTTATGGACATTCTTATGTTGGAACATGGTGATTCACACAGAAGTCCAGCAACAACACACCACACGGGTTCAGGTCAGGACATATGACAGAACATAATTCTTTCTATTTGTGTGCATGAAGAACTCAAAACAAAATGAACATTTAGATCAAGCTAAAATATACCACACATCTGAACATTTAATTGCATTAAAAGTCGTCTCTTTAAAAGTTGCAGAAGATTTGAATCACACGTTAACCATGCTATTATGAGCAATGAGGGGTTGCATTCAGAGACACTTCGTGATTTAACTTGAAATCCGATATTTTGAGTGTATTTTTTAACAAACTGCACTTCCACATTAAGTTATGCAGTGTCCTTCAATGCATCATTACGTGGACAGCACCTGGCCGGCACAGAGAGCACAGTGTGAGTAGTTAGATTCGCCAACGTCATGTCACAAAGAATGGAGACAGTTATGGAGGTGTTCATCGTTTGCATGCGTTATAACAGCGGTTCTCCAACTTTTCACAGTCGCCTAGCCTTTCAGACATTGACTTGAAGCCATGTCAAAAACATGACCCTTTTTAAAGTTATTCATTCATTTTCTATGCCGCTTATCCTCATTAGGATTGCGGATATGCTGGAGCCTATCCCAGCTGACTTTGGGCGGGAGGCGGGGTACACCCTGGACTGGTCGCCAGCCAATCGCAGGGCAGACAAACAACCATTCACACTCACCTTCATACCTATGGACAATTTGGAGTCGCTAACATGCATGATTTTGAAAATGTGGGAGGAAACCGGAGTACCCGGATAAAATCTACACACGCACGGGGAGAACATGCAAACTCCACACAGAGATGCCCAACGGAGATTCGAACCCTGAACCTCTTGAGTGTGAGGCCAACGTGCTACCCACTCATCCACTGTGCTGCCCCCCTTTTAAAGTTAATTTCCATTATTTGAAATATTGAACATGATTAAATAATTTTATAGTAAGTAATTCTGGTTCCAAAAAATGGTAAAATTTGGACAAAAGCTTTACATGAGCACTGATAGCCAGTATCGCTTCAAAGCAGTCACTTACCTATATGAGGTGCAATATCACACATCAAAAAGGCAAATAGATGTGCTTCACAAGGGAGATTCACCACGTATCTGCTGCAGAGGACAAGATTTGATTTATGCGGAGATGCATGTCATGCTACACAAGAAGGTTTGTAAAGGGAGGAGCGAGCCGGTGTAGGGCACACTTGTGCCTTGACGTAGGAGCACCATCCAGATTTCAGAGACTGAACTCGATACCGAAACCGGCAACCTGGCTGCAAGAGTCTAAATACAAAAATGTGTACTTTGTATTATATACATTTATACAGTATACATTTAGGACCATACGTGTATCATCGCTGATATTGTAAACTCTTTCTCATTAAACAGGTTGTTTGAGGGTAGCACTGGTGGGAAGGTTCACTGGAATCTGCTTTGGTGGTGGTCGACACAAAGCTGTGACCTTGCACTTCACTCAACAGAGCAGTAGTCAGGCGAGAGTTTTGATCAAAGCACAGATTGCCTGATTCAATTCATTTTCCCATATAGTACCGTCCCGCACAGCCAGAGTCTTCCTGCCTTCTCAAAACCTCAGAGCGACATTCTCACATCAAATTGATATTCTCCACCCACCAAGTGCAACAGTGTACAGCCCCTGCAGTCTCAGCATTGCAAACGTTCTCGGATTAAAGGCTCAACCCATCAAACATCAGACATCCCGCATTCTCTCATAGGACTATGTAAATTGTAGGTGAAAACTTCTAGACTGTAAAATACACTATTTTTATTAATAATGATAGAACGTATATAGCGCCTTTCAAGGAACCTCTGGATGGTACAGCAGAACTGTATACAGTAATCCCTCACCACTTCTCACTTCAAATTTTTTTAACCCTTTTGTGGAAAACTATATGAATTAACTAACTAAATTAATTAACTAAAATAGAAAAACAGGGCATTTGGGAGACACATTCAAAGATGAACTGTAGTATTCTGATGCTAGGTGTCAGTTATGTTACTGTAATGTTTGCTGAGACACAAGCACCAGACTTGACTGAAACCACACCAATCAACTCTGAGCCCTCATGTCATTTCCTGAAAGCCACGCAACCCCCACCCCCCGGAGAAAACCCACACATGCACGGGGGGAGCATGCAGAGATGCCCGACAGATTCGAACCCAGGTCTTCCAAATCTCCAGACTGTGTGGCCAACATGCTTGCCACTCAACCACCGTGCGACCTCAGTACGTTTTAGCAAAATGTATTCACGCCAGCTGACGAAAATGGCACATTTTTTAAAGCAGCTTCAACAATAAAGACCTGCATCAAAGCTTTTATAGGTCACATGAAAGTATTAGTTGGGGGTCTCTATAGCAAAACAAAGATCGTCGCCTTGTACAATTAACCCTAATCCAGAGCAAACGGTTACACATGGGTAGTTACAATCGTGTCCAACACTTTCACATTGCATTTGCAATTGTTGGTAATCACAAAAAAGGGCAGTGACTGCATTTCAATTTTAGATATGGCTCGGGGCGGAAAGTGGGCCACTGCACACTTTGATGTCTTAATTATATGTGTGTGCTGGTGTGTGTTCATAAAGAAGCTGGAAACACGCATAGATGAACAAGAAATGACGTGGGAAAGATGATGCAAAAGAGAAGAGAGAGAGAGAGAGAAGATGATTGAAGGGATAGAGAAGTAGGCAAGATGTGGTGGGAGACGGAGACAAATGTTGCAATGTTGCATGCCTCTGATATAGAAGAAGAGTGACAGAGCTGAAATACTATAGAGTCCAAGTTGAATAGGCCTTGATTAACTGTAGCGTGGGGTGAAAGCAAAGCCTGTGTCTGCTGGGGCCTGGCTTAGGCCAATTATGTGCGTGTCACTGTGAGCATGTGCAATTTGCACTTGTTAGACTTGTGAATACAATTTGTAAGACATGACAACTTAATAGGGTAGCTGTATATTTGTATATATACAGTACATGTACTCTATATTCTATATTTTTTATTTATTTATTTCTGCTCGTTTGGTATTAGAGGGCGAGTGATTGACACTTAATACCATTTGCACCATCAAAATCCAAGTCCAAAGTGCAGTGGCAAATATTTGATCTTAGCAAAATCATAGTGCGACCTGGGAAAACACTATGACATACTGTATGTGTGTAAGCATGTGTACTGGCCTTACCTGGGGGCTGACACTGGGGCCATAGCCCATGCCGGGTGAGGTCATGGAGTGGGGCCCCATGGGCGAGCTGATGACAGAGAAGGGCGAGGTCAGGCCATTCATGGGCGAGCTCAGCGTGCTGATGGGAGAGTGAAGAGATCCGGAAGGCCCCATGGTCGTTGGACTGAGCAGAGATGGGTGCATTCCTCGGTGGGAGATAGGCGAGCCAAGAGGTGAAGAGCTCACCTGTCCTGAGGAATCTATTAGGAGGAAAGGGATACAATTATGCAGGTACATTACCAGTACACAGTTTATAGTTTATAGTGAGAACTATGCATCCAACGACCCATTTGTTCTCAACGTGTGTTCTTTGAGCAAGAGATGGTACACCCTGGGCTGGTTCAATCATTCACACCTATGCATAACTAAAGAGTCCCTAGTTCACCTAACAAGCATGTTTTTCTGTACATCAACTATAATTGTCAAATGACAAAAACATGCTTTGTGTGAAATTTTTGGGCTTTCTGGAACTGACTAATTTAGGATTAGTCCTTCATTTTGGCTTTATCTTAATTTTTATGGGAAAAATTGATTTGGTTAGCGTCCGTTTCGGTCAGAGTCAGACGTACTGGAACAAATTAATTGTGATGTGGTTGATGTGTAGGGTCGTGGTCTCTGGAGTGTTCAAACCGACCTTGTGCTACAGTGGAAAGTAATTCTGCAACGGGGCTGAAGACAAAGCCAGTGATGAGATCATAAGTATTGGAGTTGATATGCTCTCTCTTTCTCCTACCCACCAAGAAATGTCCTTCACTTAACCTTAAGTGAGCATTTCCATCAACTATCAGCTGTGAACAGAGAAGATATGGGGCGAGGAAGGGGGCCGCACGGTGGCTGAATGGGTGGCATGCTGGCCTCACAGGCAGGAGGTTCTGGGTTCGAATCTCCGTGGGGCATCCCTGTGTGGAGTTTGCATGTTCTCCCCGTGCGTGTGTGGGTTTTCTCCGGGTACTCCGCTTTCCTCCCGCATTCCAAAAACATGCATGTTAGCTTCATTGGCCGCTCTAAATTGTCCATTGGAGTGTGAGTGTTTGTTTGTCTATATGTGCCCTGCGATTGGCTGGCGACCGGTCCAGGGTGTACCCCGCCTCCCGCCCAAAGTCAGCTGGGATAGGCTGGGATAAGGAATGTTTCTCAACTGAGATGTATGAGGGGCATCTGCAGCGTGACCCTCCTCACGCGTTTTATGCCTTCATCATTAATGTTTGCTTGCCCTTCCCCCTCCAAAGCCTGCGGCAGAGTTTAAAAAAACTCTGCCCTCACATCAAAGGTGATGTTGACCGCAGATTTACCGGGGCCATTTTCAAATCAAACGTCTTCTCCATTTTTGGAGCAACATGTTCCATGTAGATTAGTTCCAGCTCCAACAACTTGAGTTGCCTTTGTTCACTACGGCTACACGGGAAGATAAATTGCAAGTAAAGAAAGTTGAGGACAGTTGAGAAAAATAGTGCCCCTAGCATTTGGGAAGAGAACTGCAAGTCACGCACTCAGCCCCCGCTGCTACGTTGCAGTACAATCAAGCCTTTACTGTTATAATGCCTTTACATTTACAACAAATACCGCCCTAACTGCTATAATGTTATAATGACAACAACTTGACCCACAAAAATGGGTGTTATTTTCCAGGGCAAACTATCCAAACCCAGACAAATCAGAGAGCGACCAGGCTCCCGGAATGAAAGAGGATTCATTCTACCTCACTTTGACTGTAAAACGTTGTCTCACTCTAGAAACAAACTGTACACTAAAACGTCCCTGTGTAGCAGGAGCACTGTGGGCCTGTTGCTGGTCCACCAAGTACGTCTCCTTTGTGTGATTTGCATGACTACACGTCTGGTTTTTGGGTGGGGGGGAAATTTTGCTAAAACAGGACGAGTCGCTGCATCTCTCCGCCGTGCAATCCCGCAGTTGCCAATTCAGCTCAGCCGAACACTTTCCTGCACATCCTGCTTGCCTAACAAGCACTTCCTGTGAGCACATACACACACAGTTCTCATCCTTTTGAAAACAAACACACATCCTTCTTAATAAAGGCCTAACAAGGGCTCTGCATCAGGCTGTATTAGTTCAGTGTTTAATCCTCTGACTGATACCCCTCGAGCTTATATCCCTCCAATTACATTTTTTCCCTAAAATGTGCCCACACACATAATTCCTGCAAAAATAAACAAATAAATAAGGCGCTCTCCCCGAGCCAGCAATTCCCACAACCCCTCTCCAATTGGGTTTTAATTCAAGCAGATAAAAAGAGCTGTGGTATTAGAGTTGCCAATCTGCCATTGTAGGTCTCTGCAGGGGAGGCTCTCAGCTGACAGATTCCCAGCCATTGTGGGGGATAACCGACTGGAAGGTAGATCTCACTCTCACTCACTCTTCATCCTCTAGTTTTCCTTCCAATCCATTTTTCCTTAATAAAAGCATAACATTTATTTTTAAAAAGGACAACACTCTTTTTGATAGTTACCTTTCAGATTAACATAAAGCAAGTGATGTGAGCAAAACGCTGCGACAAAAGGTCCCACGGTCCAAATAAACGTGCGCCTGTGTTTGCGTGTTAATTCATTCTTGCCAGAGTGAGATTACAGCAGGAGGGGGGAAGCATTCTGTTCACATCCTGCCTTCACACGGGAGGATGGAAGGGAACAGAAACAGATAGGAAAGTCACCTAAAATTAAGGCAGCACACTGAAAAGTAAGTTGTAAATTGCAATATTGATTGTATGTGTTATGACTGGGGTGGAATTGACAGCTTTAGGTTAATTTCTAAGCAATTTTGCTCTTGGAGCTTGCAGTTACGATAGCACTTGCAACATGTAAACCAGCATGGATACAAACACATTTAACGTGGCAATGTTACTGCAACATCCAAGAAATGAGTGGCAGTCATGCAGGTTCCATGCATGCCAACATGCAACACACGAACACTGCCTGTCCCTGTCAAACGGCCTGGCTGGTCTGGTGCACTACTGACAGTTACAAATAAGTAAATTAGAACGCATCTTGCACGCAGCCAATAGCATATTCCCCTACGTAACGCCTCCATTCCGCAGACAATGCTTTTCTTCTTTCTGTTTGGTGTGAAAACACAGAACATTTGCCAGTTTGTGCTGTGCTGTTGTGGTCTACGTGAATGGACTGAGAGATGAGGTCCGTTGCGAGAGAAAAGCAGGCAGCAAAATTAAGGCATGTGTCATTTGACCAGCACACCAACCACCTGCTTTCTGTTGTGCCACAGCGGACATCTGCATAGTTCAAGCAGATGGCCGATTGTTGCAGACGTTGTTCTTCAGGTTGAGGCGGAATCGTCTTTGCTAGACGAAGCCAAGTAGTCCGCTGACACGGCACCAGGGGTTACATTCTTAATTCCTAGTATAGCATTTCAGAGATGCACATCCTATCCCAAGCCTTTTTCAAACTCAAGTCAGAGCACCAGCTTGTTTTGTAACCTTTTTTTTGGTTTTCATACAAGCTCAAGCATTTACCTCTAAAACGACAAACAGATGCACATTTTGCACTCTGCTAACTCGCCTCTTCTATTATTCATCGTTCTGTGCGACACTGGAAGTTTAGTAAATGCCAAGTCCAGTGGATCTCTCTCTACATAGGCAATGATTTTATTTTGCTTTGGTAAATGGTCTTTCACTTGTACAGTATAGTGCTTTTCCACCTTACTTCCCACTTACAGAACTAACAAGTGTAAGTGTTAGTGACTCACTATGTTTCCGGTTGTCGCCTGGGCATGTTTAGTTCAGGAGAGGGCTGGTTAATGTTCAGGAGGACCTGCTGCTGTGAATGAACGGCCCACGCCAAACAGCAGTCCAGGCACAATGGGGGGGTGTGACGCTTGGGTATGGAGCTGAATAATCAACATCCAACATGAAACTAACTTCACCAATGTGCAGAGTGACGCCTCTTATCATCCACCCCATGCGGTAAAGAGGAGAGACAGGAAAACAAACACCTAGGCACATGTTAATTTGTCAAGGCCAGCAAAATGACCGTCTTTGTTTTTTTATAGTTCCATTAGTCAATATATCAATAATCGTGACAGGCCTGTTTGATAGGCTTACCAACAGTTACTTTATTTCACAAAAGGGGCAGGTTCTCTCCTGTTCATTGTCCTGAGACTTGACATTGATACTGAAATATTTAGAATAGACAGTGGTACCTTGGTTTTGTTATTAACCCATTCAAAAGAGTATGTCGACAATGAAACATACTGTAACCAAATCATTCATTCATTTTCTCTGCTGCTTGTCCTCACTTGGGTCACGGGGGTATACCGGAGCCTATCCCAGCTTTCTACATATATATTTTGGGAATGTGGGAGGAAGTACTTGGAGAAAAAACACTCTCAGGGAGAATGTGCAAACTCTACACGGAATGCCCAAAGCAAGGTACAAAACCAGATCTTCCAGATGCTTACCACTAAGCCACCATGAGGCCCTGACTCATTTTTACCACATGAAATCCAATTAGTTTGTCAAACATCTTAACACAAAACACTTTTCCTATAGAACAATTGTAGTTTTACATGCAGAAAACAATTCAAAATGCATATAAATGGTAAATGAAAACGCTAAACAAATATTCTACGTCTCTTTTAGCTTGAGGAAAGACAAATACGGCTAGGGAAGATAAAAGGAGCGATGAGTACCGTATTTTCGGACTATAGAGTGCATGTTACATATATTAGCCGCACGCGAACTATATGCCGCGGATATATACCGGTACGTTGTGAGATTGGATAGGGTATTTACACAGAAGGGATAAGCAGAAAGGAAAAGAAGACACAGATTTTGTGAATGTTTGTTTATATACCTTGTTTCCAAACAGTGTCTGTAACACGGCAATAAAACGGCTCAAATGTAACAGAAGGGTCATTGTTTTCTTATTCATCCTCTTCCTGTTTACTGAAACCACTTAAGTCGTCTTTTTCACACAAGTCCCCTGCGTTTATAGCTGTCTCAGGCAATGCCTGTTAAATGAAGCATTAAAATCGTCAAGATTTTGAGAATTGTTGTAAATTGACGACGATGATGTTGTATATTTATGAGAAAAGATAATTATATTAGGAGAGTAAAAATGTAACTTCTCCGGGAATAAAAGTCGCCAAATACGGTACTTATTTCCTGAATTGTATAGTGATTCTCACCTTCTTCACCAAAGGGCTGGCACTTGCAACTTACACCAGTATTCAGTAAAAGAAAGCAGAGACTTGGGGTGCAACTCAGTAAAGAATCAACGAGTGGAAGACGGCGATGGGGGAGAATGACTTCCAGGTGGGAGTTAAGAGCATGCTTTAAGGACATGTTTTGTAATAAAACTGTTACGAACGTGCAATATCATGAGCATGACTATCATGACTGATGCCCCGTCCACACATTGGCGGGTATCTCATAAAACGAAGGGTTTTTTCCACGTTTTTGCCTGTCATCCACACGAGTACGGCACTAAAAACAAAGGTTTTCTTCTGGAGAAAACTCCGGTTATACATTTGCATATGGACGCAAATAACCGGAGGTTTGCGTTTCCAAACGTCACTTCCTGTGGAACGCATGCAGTGACATCACACACCTGACTTGCACTGAGATCAGAAACAACATGGCCTCAGAACTGACGATATTTTCTTGCGTCTAGTTGACTTTGCAATCTAAATCAACTTTCAGGAATAATTCCACCTCCTTGTCAGTGAACAAGAATGAACTGATCGCCATGTTTTATGTTTGGGATACGAAAATACCTTCCCGATTTCTTTGGTTCATTACGAAAATTTGTTTTTTGATCTTGCCAAAACTTGTTTTTTTCGAAATTTTCCTGATTTAGTGTATTTTAAGGCGCATGCTAAAACATACGATCTACAAAAAAAGGAAATGGAAGCAAAACAGTGAGTTTAGTTGAACTTTAGTCTACTATTTAACAAGACACTCGCTGTATTTTTCAATCACTTTTCTCCCACAAAACCATCTTCTGCATCTGACTTGAACAGCTGGGCAATTTCGCCGTCAAAAATGTCGGGTTTCCTGTCATCGTTGACGGCGGCCAGTCTCGTTGTCAGTCGGCTGTTCAGCAATGATGCCGGCTTTTGCAAAAGCTCGGACAAGAGTTAAAGCACATAGCTTAGCCCAGGCATCCACAATCCATTCACATGTGGTGGCGTAACCCGCACGGTGCTCTGCAAAAATGTTGTTTTGCAGCCTACCAGGATACCTACTGGAGGCATGGCGGAGGTAAGTGTACAGTATGTACTGAAATAAATGGTCATGCTGACATTAAGAGGAGGCAATGTGACCAGGATGTACTGATTAGATGACAGCCATGAGTCACTTTTGCCTACAGTGTTGCGTTGGAGCAAACTACGGTTACTAACGAGACAGAGGAGAGACTGGACAAAAACTGTTTTTTGTTTTGCTTCTTCTGTTGATTTGAGGTGCCAAGTGTATTTTCTTATTATTCACAGGGACTTTTAGCTGAGGCAGGTGAGTCAGTTTTGAAATGCACCAAACTCCCGGAGCTCAGTCAGGATGAGATGCTCATCATTAGCATTTCTCCAGGAGCCTTCAGAGTATGAAGGAAGAAAATGGGAAAGAAATTCAACAAAAATCCCAAGCGAGTCAGACGGTTTCATAAAAACCCAGATCCCAAAATAACTCAGAAGTGATTCTACATCATTTTTAGAGTCTTTACAGCTGATGTCTATATCACCATGACAACAGAAGGCTGACATTTTATTCTAAGTTCCATGGAGCGCTGTAGGTTGCTGCTCACATTATTATCTATCACGTAGCATGAGCCAGGATTTTGGGGGAAATTCAACACTATTGCCTATATATCTGTTTAAATGTACAAATACTTAAATACTAAATCACGCTACATTTTCTTTTATTTGATATCTTAACGCCGCCCAGGGTATGGCTCAGTTCAATCACCCGAATCTTTTGATGTTGAAGGAATGTGCATAAGCAGTAGTTTTAATAGTTAATCAAATGGTGTGACATGGTAACATCCATCCATCCATTTTCTATACCGCTTATCCTCATTAAGGTCGCGGGTATGCTGGAGCCTATCCCAGCTGACTTTGGGCGGGAGGCGGGGTACACCCTGGATTGGCCGCCAGCCAATCACAGGGCACATATAGACAAACAAACACTCACATTCATACCTTTGGACAATTTAGAGCGGCCAATGAAGCTAACATGCATGTTTTTGGAATGTGGGAGGAAAGCGGAGTACCCGGAGAAAACCCACACACGCACGGGGAGAACATGCAAACATGAGCACGAGCTCATCTTTGATGATTCCAGCCCAAACCAGTACTCCACCTCCACCTTGCTGTCGTCTGAGCCGGACCGGAGCTCTCTGCCCTTTACCGATCCAGCCACGAGCCCATCCATCAGGCCCATCAGGACCCACTCTCATTTCATCAGTCCATAAAACACTTCCTGTGACGTGACAGGAAGTAGAGAGGCTCTTAGCGTCCTGACTGAGTCACTCTGAGCAAATACGCATTGCTTTAATTTTATTGAGTAACTTATCACAGTGAGCTACGGGCCGGACTTTGGACATCTCCCTTAAAAATGAATCAATATTTTGGGGCAAAGAGTCTACTCTTTAACCTTTTGCAACATCTGTAACAGCAGTAACTTATTGAAAAAATCTACATAGAGGAGAAGACAAAGGATGGATCCATCAATTGCTGTCCAATTAATGATACACGGTTGGAAAAAACAAGCTTCTTATATCCATCTAACTCCTACACCCACAGTTGAATGAGAAGCTTAAGTAAGGTGCCTGTCAAGACAAGTTGGGATCAGACAGACTCGCTAAAAATACAGCTGGGCCCTGACAGCTCAAATCAAAAGTATCCAATCCCCTGCCTTTAACATGCCAATCTGCTGACATCCATGATCCAACTTACAGACTACAATAGAGGAAAAAAAGACTTAATGAGACTAAATGTGGACTAAATGGCAAAAGGATTGAACCAAAACAGGCCACCCGTAATTTCAAAGTAGGTGGTCCGCAATCATCTGATACTGTGTTGATATAACCTGATTCTCTTTGCCTGCCGAAACAAGTGCCCTCATTAAAGACTTAACTCTCTCCCCTCCTTATTAGTGTTTCTCCCGCGCACACTTTATTTCCCTCCGATTTCAATTCATTGCCCAGACCCAATGTGGATGAAAGCGCTGGCTCCTGGGGCATGTCAGTGCCCTCAGTGACTCTTGGGTGTCTGAGGAGGCAGCAGAGTTGCGCTGACTATGGCTGGATGCCAACGGCAGCCACAGATTACTGGAGCTATTGCAAACAGCTCTGCGACTGCCAACACTCCAGTCTGCTGATATGGCCTAATTGTTCTCTTCAGCTCTGAAGCGATATACCATCCCTGGCTGGGAGCTCAGAGCAGGAGCTGTATGAGCAAAATGCAGCTGAGAATATCAGCCTGAAAAATACCTACAAGATAAAAGTATTCCTAGGAAACCTGTGGAATATATTTGCGCGCCTTGATTCTGAAAAATAGACAAAGAATAAGCTATGACGTGGCCTTGCAGTCGTGTATAGTCAAGGCCAACCAAGCCTTCTCTGCTGGCCTAAACCCTATCAGATACACAGACCAACAATTACAGCTTAAAGTTTAGTTTAGTAAAACATCATATGCACTATTCTACACTGGTCACTAGACGCCAGCAATGAAGAAATATTGATCAGACAGTACATTACATTACATTACGTTATGTTACCTTACCTTGCACTGCATGGAATGGATGCCGAGTCCTCCCATTGGGTGTGGAAGTGGTACGTTTTTGGCATCTTACTTTGTCCATCCCCACTCAGTTTCAAAGTGAACTTTAGAATGAATATATTTGGGAGCTATCTTGTTACCTCGGTAGCTTGCTGGTGACGTCTCTTGTGTGTGTGCAGAGGACCACCCACCCTGCCGCGCGCCCATACGCTGCGGATATATACGTACGTTGTGAAGTGAAAGATTTACACATAAAGACTTTGTACATGTTTTTTTTTTACATACCCTGTTTCACAACAGTGCCTGTAACACAGCAATAAAACATCTCAGTCTTTAGAAATCATTTAGTAAATGCTGCCGTGGCTGCCCGGATGAAAGAGAAACCGTGCTTCTGGAATGCCGGGTCCTGGGTTGGTGCCTGGTGAGGAAAGCGGAAAAGGCCAGGGGCAGAGCCGGCTAAGGGTGCGATGAACAACATACTCCGAAACTTAAGAGTGGTGTTGGAACATTCGTCAGTAGAGAATTTGAACACACCCAAAGTGGCAAAAAAATATCCATAACCAAGGCGCTTTGTTATTAAAGCCGCAGGATTCCAAGGGAGAGAAAAAAGTATCCGTATGTAGTCCGGAAAATATGGTAATAATTAAGTGTGTCCACCCGCCGTCATAATGCCGGGCCACCCCTGGGGGCACGTCCCCCTGTTTGGAAAGCACTGCCTTAGGGTGACTACAATGTAGGTGTTATTTCCTGTCTACAGATTTCTAATTATGGTTAAGTCTGTATTTAGGAGGTCATAAATAGGTATCCATGCACTATTTACTAAAATATTCCTTGAATTAATATAAATATCTTCAATATGAAATACTGTATGTAGCTGTCTCAGAATGGATATTCCAATTTGAGATAACAATTGAATTTTGAGAGCACCACCAACCTTAACCCGAAAAAGCCTAGGAACGGAGTGGTGGTGTATACTGGATCACCTAGTGTGTCAAATTTATACTACTGATAAAGACATTTGAATCACTGAAAAAAAGAAAGCGCACTTCTATTGTTCTGCATCCGGATTGAAGAAGAAAGTGCCAGTGGAGAAAGAAGAGCTCAAGAAAGTGGGAGCAGAACAACTACTGAGAAAAAGATGTGAGACGCAAATGAAACACAGCCAGCCGACTGAATGCACCACACGGGCTATCCTTTGGTCAGCAGCTTAGAACAGGAGCTGCACCTTGACAATAGTATTAGATCAAAGCGAAGACAGAGAGTAATAATTGTCCCTGCTGCCTGTGGAGCAGACACCGGGAGATTACATTTGCAACGGATGCTCTTCTGGTCTGTTTGAGGACTTATTTCAGTTCAACAACATGTCATTGCGTGTGTATGAGGAGATGAGATGGAAGAATGGAGAGTACATTATATAATACTAGTATACTCTATAGAAATATTTTTGTGAATTTCAAACATAAAAAAGTACTTTTGGATGAATTCAAGTCCCTGCTGTAGTCGGTCAGGAAGTTGTGATTTAAGTTTCCTCTGACAGATGAAAATCACCACCCAGGCTCCTTATCTAGGGTTCCGGCTGCCGAAACACACTGGAGAGCTTACGGTCGAGTATATGCGTAGCCCAAACACAGGGAGATAGCATGGCTGCAACAGCAGCAATGGTGCGAAATCTGATCGCTCGTCCACATTTTTGTCAGCTTTGTTATCAAAGGTCTGACAGTTTGATTTGATAAAATGACAGACACGACTTCAACGACTTCATGTCAAGCGAGTGTCAACATACTGGAAGATTACACGAGTACGTAAGAAATCAAGTGGAAAAGGAGGGAAAACACAAATATACAGTAAGTTCTCGGGGTCTCTATACTCTATGAACATAACATACAGTGTCCAGCCGGATAATTGGGTATACTTTTCAAACATCTAATCAGAAATCTACTGTGGTGTGAAAAACTAATTGCCCCCTTCCTGACTTTTTATTCTTAAATGTTTGTGCTCATAAAAAAGAGTTAACTATTAGTCAAAGATAACATCATTGAACACAAAATGATGACTGCCAAGACTTTTGGGAAAAGATCTTGTGGACTGACGAGACAAAAGTAGAACTTTTTGGAAGGTGCGTGTCCCGTTACATCTGGCGTAAAAGTAACACAGCATTTCATAGCAACAGTCAAATATGGTGGTGGTAGTGTGATGGTCTGGGCTTGTTTTGCTGCTTCAGGACCTGGAAGGCTTGCTGGGATAGATGGAAGCATGAATTCTACTGTCTAGCAAAAAATCCTGAAGGAGAATGTCCGGCCATCTGTTGGTCAACTCAAGCTAAAGCCATCTTGGGTGCTGCAGCAGGACAATGACCCAAAACACACCAGCAAATCCACCTCTGAATGGCTGAAGAAAAACCAAATGAAGACGTTGGAGTGGCCTAGTCAAAGTCCTGACCTGAATCCCATGGAGATGCTGTGGCATGACCTTAAGAAGGCGCTTCATGCTAGAAAAGCCTCAAATAAAGCTGAATGACAACAATT
>QODF01000123.1:1092085-1177796 GCA_024372805.1 Oostethus manadensis | reverse complement strand
GGAGGACACCAAGGCGTTCCCAGGCCAGCTGTGAGACATAGTCCCTCCAGCGTGTCCTAGGTCTTCCCGGGGGCCTTCTCCCGACCGGGCATGCCCGAAACACCTCACCGGGGAGGCGCCCGGGAGGCATCCGGACTAGATGCCCGAGCCACCTCAACTGGCTCCTCTCGATGTGAAGGAGCAGCGGCTCTACTCTGAGCTCCTCACCCTCATCACCCTGATGAACTCCTGACGTTATATTATTCAGAACTGCATACTTACAAATGATCACCCATTCAAGGTAGATAAGTGGCGTTTTATGCCACCTAAACTTTGTAATTAGTAAATTTAAAAGCACAAAATAAAGACATAATGTTTTGAGGCAAATCGGCCAATTTATGAGGTTGCAAATGCTAAATCTTCTGCAAACAATGTATACGCCAGTCTTTGAAATGCATCTATGTAGCACTGCCAGCTCTGTTTGTTCACCCGAAACCACAGGACTCTATTTGAAGTGGTCATAATTGTCCTGTAGGACAAGTAATTAAGAAAACAGTCGATGGGAAATAAACTGTTTATTCTTCTTAACTATTTCTGCTTACTCATAAAGCCATCTGCCTGTGTAGTATAATTGGACAATTAAAGAAACGAGAAAATAAACTGGTTCTGCCGTTCAGATGGGCTGGCTGACATGAATGACTTGCTGGGAGATGATGGATGACATCACAGAAGCAGTTAGCACCGAAAACCATGATTGTGTATTTGTGCATGATGGACCACCTGGATGACGGCCACAGCAGACATTTTTGAGCGTCGTGCGCCACATCAAACCCCTGCCTGGGCTCGAAGAGCTACGTAAAAAAAGTGCTTTGACAGACGTTTGTGAGTTCTAGGTTTTTTAGAAATGCATTCCTTTCCAGGATTTGCCAGACTACCAAAAAATGTCCATTGAGCTACGGCGGTAAACTGAGCGATGGTATCAAGGTTTTGGATTGATTTAATTCAGTTACTTAATTAAATGCCTGTCATCTGAATAGGACTCTTCTGTGCTAGGACGTGAGCTTCGGAATGAAAAAAGGCTGAATGTAAGTGGATCTAGCTCCAGGAACGAAATTGGGACATTCCCTCTCTGTTGCAAAAGCAAAGAGAAGATGCATGAAGTGAACAATTGATTGTTGTATCAAATGAAACAAAGGCATAGCTACATGAACATCGCCAGATACGATATCAGAACAGGGAGCAGGAGCACAGGCAATCTCTCAGAGAAATTTGGAGGCTGATTGGAGGGGCAGAGGTGAATGGGGGAGCGGGGGAGCAACACTGGGAAATATGATGTGTCTACGTGCTGCAGGAAGGGAACTCATAGGCTTGGGACACACGCAGGAAGGGGGCAGTGGAGGGGGGGTTGCTGGGGTTTATGCATCTACAGTATGTGTGTACATGAGCGTGGTCTGTGCGTGGTTGTGAGTAGAGCGGTGTACTTTGGATCGGTGTTTGGACCCACGGCAAGCAAACATGCCTCCCTTGGATCCACAAAAGACACTCTGTCCAGTACACACTAACTGTTGGCCCATCCTAAACAAATAAGTTACATATGCAACCTAGTTCAACCCAATGATGAGTTCCAAGTTCCACCGAGCGTGTAACGAATACAATCTCATTTAGTGCTTCTTTGTGTTTACGTGACCGTGTCAGAAAAATAGAAGCTGTTGTGTTGAGGTAGTTAACCGATCAATTGTTGGTGGACTTGTCTAGTCTCATAGACTACATGCACTTAGCTCCAACTGATAGAGCCCGTGGGTAGCTGCAGATGTTTGCAGCCACTATTCCACTTTTAAGAAAAGCCCTCAAAAGTTGGATACAATTGTTTGAGGAAACTTTCTGAAGAAAAGTAGGAAGGCGATCAAGGGCCTAATGTGAACTAGACAAGCACTTGGAGAGCCCAGACCTCCGCCAAGTGGCATAGTTCTCTCCATTTTGGGATTCACACCAAAATAACAAAACCTAATAATTTTCCTGTTCCAATTTCATGTGCTCTGAAATGCCGAAAAATGGTCCTATCTAGCAATGTTCAAAAATGCTTGGATCCAGGATCCCAGATCTGAACACCCCTGAAATGTAATCCGTTCTTCCCAGCCGACAATTCCTGAAATTTGCAATCAAATCCATTCTGAACATTTCAAGTTATTTTGAACACAAACAGATAAATGCCGGCAAAACTATAACCTCCTTGGCAGAGACAATGCAAGACAAGCAGACCTATAACCCTTGATTAAGAGTATAGTCCTCCTTGCCTCGCACGTCCCACCCACACCCTCCCACTATTTAAGAAGCATTGGCTTGCCTTCTTCCATCTAACCTCACTGCCTGGACTCTTCACCAAACACTAAACCGCAGATGAGCTAAAGTTGTTCTGATCGGTGTCGCCATTCGGTTTCAAACAAGGACCAAGGCTCTCGGCCGCATAACTAAAATTGCTAAGCCGTTTCTCAGGAGGCTGGAGACATGTTTTGAAAATAAATGAATACATAAAGAAACGAGTCAAGCACAAAAGGTGGTCCTCCAAAGAACTGTGAGGATGAACAGGCCTCTAAGTGGACCTGCCATCCGTGAAGATGAGAACAGAGTCAGAGCTGACTCTGTGTCTTTCATCTCCCCCTGGTCCTCATGCTCCCACATTTCATTGTCTCATTCTCTTGCTCTCATCTGTTCATGCTTCTCTCTCCATTTCTTTCCACAGCCTTCACTGCTTCACTGCAGCATTCATTCAGAACTCCCGGGAGGTGAAGATAATCCCAGTTCGAAGCGTGAGTCTTTCATGTTCAGGGAAGGCTGACTGGCGAGAGTACTGGGAGCTGTGCATCAGCTACCTGGCCATGCTGTGTCTTCATTGAAACCCCCTCTATAGTCATTCTGGTTTTGTTTTTGTTTGTGTTCTTTTTCATTACGGAGCCCATTAGTTCTGCAGGGGGACGTGTTTAGACAGCACGCGCACAACACAAACACCAGGGACTTCGACCCATCTCCAGGTGTTAAACTTTGACTGCTGCTCCAACTTATGCATGTTCTGGATATCCCTGAAGACCACGAAGAGGAAGGTTAATGCAGAAGAATATAAAACAAATGCTTAAAACAAAATAGGGGCTGAAGGCTTTCCACATGTAAAGAAATTGAACATGTAACGTCTTGAGACTAGTAGTGACGTGTTGAATTTAAGTAACCGCACGTGATCTCAAGATGTGTTCACACGCAAAATCTCCATACAGTGACTCGATAATTCAAAAATGCAATGATTTGATTAGGACACCGGCTATGACATCAAACTGAACTTTGCTCCAGAATACTAGAAACCAAAAGTACAGCACTGCATGGCAGCGTTTGCAAGGGTCTCGTAATTAGCTGGCTGGAGAAGGGAACAGATCACGGGATACCCGGAAGCAAATGCGGCACGTCCAACTCTGCGTGCAGGAGGTCCTTGAATTATGTACGAGTTGCGTTCCCAGGCTGTGATATAGGTTGAGTTTTGGTGTGAATCGGATTTGACACCTAGAAGTCACTCAAACTGTACACATTAAATCATTAGAACACATTAAATACATAGAAGAACAACCTTTCCATCTCAGTGATCCGACCACGACGCTGCTTAGTTATTACTGTCGCTTTCAGACAATCGGCGACCTGGCAGTTATGTCTTTTGTATTGTTAAAGAGCTTTGGGATTCCCAACCGTCCAGGAAGGTGACATGTGTCGTGACTGTGTGGCGAAAGAGCACGGTTGAGTTTGCTGCGATTCGGCCAACACTACCTTGTTTTGTTGTTGCAGTCAAGAGATTTTTGATCGACAAATTCCTCCTCACCCCCTTCTTGCCAAGTTTACCGACCAAAATTCACTTTGGAATTCATTTATGAGTGTGAACCTAACACCAAACATGCAATGGCGCTTATGCATATGCTGAATAACTCCAAGTACAGGTGAAAAACAGTATATATATATCAAGAAATAAACTGTCACGCTATATTAAAGGCAACAAAATGAGTATTTGTCCAAAGTCTGGATGTTGAACAAAGATCCCTCAGTGCTGTCAAAGGGTGAAGAACATTTTTCCGATGATGCAACTTGCATTCGGTTTGACATTTGTGCTGGGAAACTCCTTTTCTGGAAGCTCCACTCAGTGGTGATAAAAATCCATTTTCTTTTTTAGCTTTTGCCTCCCATGGGCCGAACGTCGGTGAATTATGTGTTGGGATTGGCTACATGACAGCAACCAAATAAAGGGGGTGTGATGACTGGCACGGGCAGACGTGTTTGAGTGCTGTTCATCGGCTCACGCTAGTTAACCCACGGCTTTGGATGGAAGTCCTCTCAGCTGTGAGTGAAAGCTCCTGACGCCTGATGCTTGTTTGAGGGCTCAAAGTGGCAAAGAGGAAAGGGAGAGCGAGGGGATTGGCAAGAACACACAACCTGACAGGGTCAACCTCAACAGCAGTCAACAGAAGACAGCCAGTCTCCTGACTTCCCTCTGTTGCGTTTTTACTGGCATCTTTCCAACAAATACAGAACATACAGTTCAGTAAAACTTTCAAATGGAACTTTTACTCGATTTTCTTTCCTGTAGGATCTTTTTTTTATTCCAATGTCCAATGAAAATAGGACTCAAAGGCGGGATAATAATTTAATGACTTTATTCTGGTAAAGTTACTTATTATTTATGATTATTAATAAACTATTCATAGTTTTTTCCCCCATTGATGCTGTTGTTTTTAATTTTTTCCCACTTATTTCAACTTTGTTCTTGTAATTATTTTTTTCATAATTATGACATTATTCCCATTATATTTTCAATGTATTCCCGTAATATTATGACTTCTTCTGCAACCTAATTTTGCAAAAATTTTAATAACTATTGTCGATGTTTTGTTTTTCATAATATTATGGTCTAATTTTTTTCTTTAATATTTCAACTTTATGCTACCAAACTGACACTATTCTTCCTGTAATATAATGACATTAATCTTCTAAAATTATGACTTTTTCTTGTTTGTTTTTTTTAAGATTACGTCTTTTTTCTCTTAATATTTTGACTTTATTCTTGTCAATTTATTGACGATTATACAATGTTTGCTCCAGTGTTTTTTTTTTTTAGTTTCCTTGTCAAATTATATTTTTAGAATGTGCCGTGGGCCACAAAAAAACACCAGCCGTCTGAGAACGGCCCAAGGGCCGCACTTTGGAGACTCCTGGCCTATGTTAACTGAGTTGATCCTCGAGACTACATATAAATAAGATGTACTACTATAGGTTCATTTTACTTTCCTTCCCTCGGACTATTAACTGTGTTCTTATCTGCCCTTGTGACCCTGCCTTGACTAACTAAAGGCTTCTTCAGGGTAAAGAGGGTGTTGGATCTTTGATCTATTTCGTCTTTTAATCATTTTAAAATGTTTAAAGTCTCCTGTTTGTCTAATAGAGAAAACATCTAAATACCAAAAGGCTAAACCAAGTTAGAAAACGATGGTAGGTCATTGACAGATAACAGTGCACAAAAATGCAGCTCATTAGCACACACTTGGTGAAATATTTATTTGGAGCTCAAATGCTTGCGAAAGGCTGAAGCTCAGATCAGTTGAGTATAAGACTTTTCTCTATGGGAGTGTCAGAGCAGGTCCACAAGGAGCGGGACTCCCACGGTCACATGTTGCCTCTGGAGATAAGTCATGGATCTTTCACAAACATACATTGATATCCCTGCCACAGAGGCATGAATAACACACCAATTAGACCACAAAGCAACAGCCGAAGGCCAGAAATAGAATTCACAGATACGGCAAACACGTTGCACGAATGCATGCATGAAAGCCCACCACGCACAGGCTTGAATGCATAAACATACAGATACCGTGGAATGATCAAATGATCCTCCATACCCATACACACATTTAGACTTAGATAATAAACACAAGTTGCCTTTCATTTACACCAAGTATCTGAAAGCTATGGAACGGTGCTAACATACTCTTAGTAAATTTGGGGGAATAGTTGTCTACTACTTTGGATAAATGTCACACAAACACAATAAAGTCAACTGGAAACAACGATCATTTGATTTTTTTAAAAGTTTCAAAGGTTTCATGTGCAAAACACTCCGCAGACCTACAAGAACTACAGAAAATGCAGTGATGTGCATGCTACGCTTGTGGAGGGGGATGGTACAGTACAGTGCAACACAGGCACAGTGTTGTGCACACAGAAGCACAGTAGTTATGCAGTGTTATGTTGTTATTATTTTGGATGTGACATACCCGGTTTCATGTAGTAGGACTGAAATCTGAATGGGACTTTCCGCAATGTAGGAGTCCTTATTAACAAAATAAAATACTGTTGAAGCTAAACACAGAAAACCTGTATACTAACTTTTAAGTACAGGGTTTTACATTGTTGGAGCCTTGTAGACATAAAATAACACCCCTATAGTCTGCTTTACACTCATATAAGACTCATGCTCGTGTGTCATCTGTCTTTATTTTCTCACAGGCAATTCATGCTCTCATTTCTTGAAATGCTGACTTTTCAAGAGCAGCACTTCATTGCCGATGGATTCTCTCTGTGAATGCACCATTTTGGGCCATTTCATTTGTATTGACTTTGACAATCAGAGATTTCAGTGGGTGTTGACGGTGGGTGTGTATTTTTCCCCCAGATGGAATAAAAAATGGGTGGGCAAGTTTGTTTTGTTAATATTTCCACTGCTTCTGAACAAATTTGGCATATTAGTTAGTTCGTGTTGATTTGGTTACCTTGCTCAATATAAATATTCCCACACAGATCATTGCAATCATCTTACTTTTCCTGACTTCTAGGATATCATTTATTTATCACTGCAAAACAGTTGTTTTTTTCCCGGAATAAGAAATCTTGTCACATTTTCATCTCATCACACCCCTATGACTGACACAAAGTGGCCAGTGTAGAATACTACATATCATTCACAGCATCTTTGAATGTGTCTTCTAAACGGCTTATAATTGCAATTAACTTATTGCACAACATTGCGCCTTGCGATGAAACCGTTTTAGCAGATATTAGGTATTAGCAGATATGTGGAAGGATTTCTTCCAGCATTGCTTGTTTTTTCAGCTTTTTGGGTGTCCATCCATCCTTCCATTTTCTTCCGCTTATCCGAGGTCGGGTCGCGGGGGCAGCAGCCTAAGCAGGGAAGCCCAGACTTCCCTCTCCCGGGCCACTTTGTCTAGCTCTTCCCAGCGGATGCCGAGGCGTTCCCAGGCCAGCTGAGAGACATAGTCTCTCCAAAGTGTCCCGGGTCTTCCCCGAGGCCTCCTACCGGTTGGACGTGCCCTGAACACCTCCCCAGGAAGGGGTTCGGGAGGCATCTTAACCAGATGCCCGAGCCACCTCATCTGGCTCCTCTCAATGCGGAGGAGCGGCGGTTCTACTCCGAGTCTCTCCCGGATGACAGTGCTTCTCACCCTATCTCTAAGGGAGAGCCCAGCCACCCTGCGGAGAAAACTCATTTTGGCCGCTTGTACCCGCGATCTTGTCCTTTGGGTCACTACCCAAAGCTCATGACCATAGGTGAGGGTAGGAACGTGGATTGACTAGGAAATCGAGTGATTTCCCTTTTGGCTCAGCTCTCTTTTCATCACGACAGATCGGTGCAGACGCCGCACCAATCTGCCTGTCCATCTCACGTTCCCTTTTTGGGTGTCTGGAACAAATGTTTCCATTTTTTAGATGGACTCTGTGGAACAAATTGACAACAAAAACCGAAATATCGCTACATTTGAAAAGGTAGCTGTTTACAATAGTAACAATATCTCACAAAAACAAATGAAGCTTGGTTCATTTGAGTAGGCGTCGTTTTTTCTGCGTTCATGGTTAAAATGAAAGTATCTAGATTTGTGACATGAAGCAGCAGCATCTGAGACAGGCACTTCGATGAACCTGTCTGAGCTCGGCATGCTGCTGTTGCGCCTCAGTCAGACGCTGACTGATTGCTACCTACGGTTCTTGAAGGGCATCGGGAGTTTAATCACCTATAACCACAATTACCGACGTACACGTCAGACTCATAAAGCACTGAAACAAGATGAGAGTCTCCTTCCTATCCTCCCCTTGGCGCACATCAGCCAAATTCCACTAAAGCCTGAGGAGGAGCAGTAGAGCTGAAGGCATACGCTCGGAGTAAGAGCCCCTACCTAGAGTGCCACATTAGAGGGAGAACTGCTGCACATTAATTAGTGCTTTTAATATACTTATGAGCCATTAAACAAGTCATTATGTGCTGACTGTGAAGTAGCTGTGCCTTGCTGGTTGACTGAAGAGGTGTGTGATTTCTGTTGAAGTTATTTGAAGATCTGGCGGAGCCTTGAAGTACACGACTGAAAAGGCCTGATCTACGACATCAGCAATTGCAGAAAAAGGCAACATTAACATATCAAAAACGCAAACCCACAAGCACACTTACACCTAAAGTGTGGACACAAATGCGCATGTGAGCACACACACACCCTTAATGATCGCATAGGAGCTCATAGTACACAGTAAGACAGGCCTTAGGATGGATTAAGATGCAAGCCTTTATCAGTGGGTTCCCACCATCCCCTGTGGAATATCTCAGCTCTCTCGTTTTTTTTTGGGGGGGGGGTTTGTCCACTCGTTTTCCCCTTTCCTCCGTACCTCAGGGATAGCACTTGGAGGAAAATGGAAAAGAGGGAGAAGAAAATGATAGAGGAATAATGGAGCACATGGTGGCATGGACAGCCCACTTGCAGGGGGTCAGCTCCTTTCTTACGCTGATGGTGCTTGACAGTTTAGCTGCAAATGACATCCAAAGTCATCATTATAGTCTTTGAAAGTCAAGCGCAAAAGTGCATGAACGGGGGGGGCGCAGTTTATTCCACTGCCAAATAGGATAGGCTGGCGGGGGTCACCCGGTCAAATGGTTGTCATCTGCAGTGATTGGAGATAATCGAAAAAGAGGAATCACATGGTAAAGAAGATTAACCCTTCTACATTGGCTGTGCAGCAAGTGCAGTCTTGCAATTGGCTTCAATCAAGCATGAGACAGACACTCTGTTTTCCGACAGCAATCACGGAATGATTCTGCATAACTACAAAAAAGCTTGTTTGATTTACTGAATACAATCAAAGCAAGATCAGACATGTCATAGGAAATGCGTAATCAGGGTGGCTACGGAACGTCACAGACCTGCCCTGCCCTATTAGTGCACTTATTTTATTTAGCTTTTGTATAAAGTTATTGGATAGTGTAGATGTAGCATATATATATTCATGCTTAGGTTTCAGTTACTGTGTTTAAACTGTGTGGTTTTTGTAGTTATAATGTATTACTGTTATTAAATATCCCCTTATTAACAGGGCTTGTATTTAGTGGCTATACATATATTTCAGATTTTTCTGGTATTTGTTGTCATTAGCCTCCCATGTAAATTAAGTGATATGTTATCTTATAAATGAACTAACTTAACCACGATACCCCACGGACATGACAGCAAGTGTGTTTTCTTCTTCATCCGGGGGGTGGGAGTCGAGCGGCAACCAGCTTTGAGGCACATTTACCGCACCTGCCATGTGGGAGTGTGGCCCACATGTACAGAAACCGGATCGGCCCAATCTCGTGGCGGAAGTCCATCTTTTCCGATCTTCAAAAGCTACAGCTGATGGGCAGCCGTTACCAAACCTGAAGATTGGATCGGGACATCCCTAATAGTACCTTACATCACTAGTGGGTGGCCAAATTTTCATGCCAGGGCCAAGTGACACCTTTCCTCTCTGCTGTTGACTGTATTTGGGGCAGGTTTCAGGGTTAACCTTTGAACTCGCCCGTTGACTGGGGGAGCAGCAGGTCACAGGATCACTGGAGCAGTTGATTCATGAGACGGTGGCTGCACAAGGCCGCCTCTGTCTCCCACACATGGACGCTTCAATAAATAAGCTCTCTGCCAGGGGCGATGAAACTATATGGACGTGAACATCGGAGGAAAACATCCAGTTTTCTCTCATCATTGCCACTCAAACGGACATGAGCGTTGGCCTCTGCTAACGTCAACAAAATTTCCCACATGATTGGCTCCAATTGAGTCGTCAGCGGCACACTGATGTGAGGTAAAAAGGGTGCGCTGCCCTCGGTGTGAAAGGTCAATGTCTTTTTCGGGCAATGGCAGGCACGCACTGTGTAAACAAGACAGGCTGAAGGATCCGTCACAATGACCGTACTCATTGGCTTAGTTGGCCAGGATGTACGTCCACTGGAATTCTTATGCCGTGTATCCAAAAAAAGAAGATGCTGACCGATGTTGGTCTGCTGAAAAGTTCCGGAGAACTATTTTTAAGCTGTGAACTGAATGAAACACAAGACCTTTAAGCCAAAGACAAAAGACAGTGGGAGAAAGAGAAATGAGTAAAGGGTGATGGGTTTTACTTTGAAGGATCGTTAACGGTGGTTGGGTTTGACTAAGAAATTGCTAGGCAATTCAAAGTGTAACGAGGGAAGGAAACAGTCCGTCACATTAAGGAGCCTTCACAGAAAGGACACTGGGAGTTAGTCAAACATTACGCTATGCTCCCTTGTCAGAAAAGGTGCGTCTTGTCATGTACCAAACGGGAATTGGATTCCGCATCACTTTCTAAGGCATGTGCTTCCTCCTGTTTCCTGGAAGCAAACAAACAGGAAGGCCTGCAGCTTTCCCGGTCCATATCGCAAAGGAACCTGTGATATAAAACACAGTAAACACGTGTTCTGAGTACCGTTCTACCAATAGACAGCTGAAGAGGTGTTACAATAAATCAGTTATTTTCTGTCCCCTCCCTCTCCAGGGGCCAGAAATGTTGTCCCCCCCCATCTGAAATACTATTGACAACTGATTTGAGTATAATAAATTTGGACATATTGGCAGGTTAACACTGAAAGTACTCCCTGCTTCTCGCACACCCCTGCCCCACCGTTTGAGAACCACTGCATTAAATACATATTACATCAAGTCTATCTCTGGAATTCAAGGATACCAAAATAAATCCATCCAGCCATCAATTGTATATGCTGCTTATCCTCCTTAGGGTTGCAGGAGTAGGCTGGAGCCTACCCCAGCTGACTTCAGGTGAGAGAAAGGGTATACCCTGGACTGGTTGCCAGCCAAACGCAGACCAATATAAATGCGCAGGAATGATTTAGACAAGTGACAAGCAAAAACAAGAAAAAATAATAACTTGCATTTAACAGCTAAAAAAATATATCAGTGTCAACTGAAGCCCCTATTAAGGAGAAATGAGAAATGAGACACGTTACACACAGCCTGAGGCCACAGCTGTAATTTAGTGCATCTTTCAAGGACATTTTCTGCAAACATTCCAACTAGAGGAAGGCTTCCTCTGGTTATTATACTCTATTCTCTTGCTGAGTTGAACTACTTTCATCCATGTTTGGGCTTGGTTTCACACATTTGTTGAGCAGCATTCCTACAGTATGTTTGACATTGTTGGTAGTTTTTAGTGGTAATTGTGAAAACAAATCCATTGGAGATTCCTGGTATAATTTGATGCATAATTTGAATGACTCAAATTTGAAAACGATTTTGTTAAAACTTGCATATTTGCTGTGCAATTGCTTTATCAGTTCTACCTAAAAAAAAAGGTCGTAATTTTACAAGAATATCATATTTATGTGTTATGAGGAAAAATAATGTCATTTTAGTAGCACAAAGTCGAAATGTTTAGTTAAAAAAATGTTTTTAACATCATATTATGAGAAACAAACAAAACAATGAATAAATAATAGTTGGATTTTTAGAAAATTGAGTTGCAAAAAAAAGTTAGAATGTAATAAGGATAAAGCCAAAATATTAAGGGTCATAATTGCAGTCAAAATTAAAAGAAAATAATAATAATAATAAGAGGAAATTTGCACATTTACCAAAAAAAACAAAAATTAAAAAAAAACTGCTGTGATTTTATGAAAATAAAGTAAAAATATGAACGGGAAAAATTCTGCACAAAAGTTTGTGCAATATTTTGGAAATTAAATGAATAACGGTGCATGTCATTGAAATTTTTTGCTCCAATTGTGTGAGTGTACTGTACATGGTGTGATGCATGAAGACAATAAAATAGTTGAAAACACAATGATTAAAAAGCAGACCTAAGAAAAAAAATGCTTTCAAAATGTCATGTATGTGTCCTTCATTATTTCTCTGCACTGTTTCACAAACTTTGAGCTCCATAGCCTAATCAGCAGAATTTCAGGCAGTGTTTTCAAGGTTGCTGGAAGACACTATCTACTACATCAAACTTCTGCATGGAAGTCAGGAACTGTACCTCTGGACTGGCAGACCAGTGGTCTGGGTGGTGGTCCCCATTTTTAAAAAGGGTGACCGGAGGGTGTGTTCCAACTACAATGGAATCACACTCCTCAGCCTTCCTTGGAAAGTCTACTTCAGGGTGCTGCAGAGAAGGGTACGACCGTTAGTCGAACCTCGGTTACGGGAGTTGCAATGTGGTTTTCGTGCTCCGTGAGTACGGGATCGTTGGTCCGCTACTACGTGCCATTTGGTCTTTGTATAATCGAAGCAGGAGCCTGGTTTGCATTGCCTGTTGCATGTAAGTCGAGCCTTTTTCCGGTGAATGTTGGCCTCCGCCAAGGCTGGCCTTTTGTCAACGATTCTGTTCATAACCTTCATGGACAGAATCTCTAGGCGCAGTCAAGGCGTTGAGGGAGTCCAGCTTGGTGACCTTAGGATCTCAGCTCTGCTATTTGCAGACGATGTGGTCCTTATGGCCTCATCAGGCTGTGACCTTCAGCGTTTACCGGAGCGGTTTGCAGCTGAATGTGAAGCTTCTGGGATGAGACTCAGCACCTCCAAATCCGAGGCCATGGTTCTCAGTCGAAAACGGGTGGACTGCACCCTCCGGGTCGGGAGTGAGGTCTTGCCTCAGGTGGAGGAGTTCAAGTATCTCGGGGTCCTGTTGACGAGTGAGGGAAGGTTGGAGCGTGAGGTTGACAGACGGATCGGTGCAGCGTCCACAGTAATGCGTGCTGCGGTCGCTGTACCGGACCGTCGTGGTGAAGAGAGAGCTGAGCCGGAAGGCAAAGCTCTCTGTTTACCGATCGATCTACGTTCCCACCCTCACCTATGGTCATGAGTTATGGGTCATGACCGAAAGAACGAGATCGCGGATACAACCGGCGGAAATGAGTTTCCTCCGTAGGGGGGCTGGACTCACCCTAAGAGATCCCATCCGGGAGGAGCTCAGAGTAGAGCCGCTGCTCCTTCACATCGAGAGGAGCCAGTTGAGGTGGCTCGGGCATCTAGTCCGGATGCCTCCCGGGCGCCTCCCTGGTGAGGTGTTTCGGGCATGCCCAGTCGGGAGAAGGCCCCTGGGAAGACCTAGGACACGTTGGAGGGACTATGTCTTTTTGTGTCCATATCCGGCTCCATTGAGCGAGAGCGACAGGGTTATGAAACGCCAAGGTAGGTGGCTTCTCTGCGCTTCCTGAACTTGTTTCCCTTTATGATGGACTATCTTAGTAATTGCGTTTTCTGAAATACATATTTGAAAAGTTGCCACATGCTGGCTGATGTTACATGACTTCCAGCCACTTCCAGCTTGTTGAGGCTGGGCTGACAAAAACCAGATGTGACGTAACGTGACACCCAGCAACATTATGACATTATGTCATTTTAATAGCATAGAGTTGAAATACTAAAGAACGAATAAGTTATATATCTTTTTAAAGTTAAAAGCATATATTATAATATACAAAATAAAGTTTATATTATATATTTAATATTTTGTCAATAAACTCAAATTACCATGGGAATAAAGTCATATTACAGAAAGACAATTTACAAAGATTATTTAAGCAGAAAGAGATATTATTTGGAACATTTAAAAAAGCAACTGCAAAAATGGGAAAAGAAAGGATAAAAAAACTAAGTTCATGCCGATCATATGCTTTCTTCACCTATATCACAACGTTGAGATTATTTTTTTTTTTTGAAATATACATATAACTCTTTAGCGTATCTACATGTGTTGCTTTACAAACTATCAACGTGGCCCTTGTATCCTTTCATTTCTCAGTATGTGGCCCTCTTTGGAAGATATGCACAGCACTGCTATATGAACATCGCATGAAGATGAAGAACAAAATGTTTTTCTTCAGTGAAATGCACAACAGCAACGGCAGATTGATTTGCAATGAGTACATTTGTACATGAATTCTGCTGACTCAATGTGGTAACACAAGAGGATATACAGTATGAAAGATTAGCTGACATTTTACAAGCCGTTTTGGACGGACAAAGTCAACCTTTTTCCAGATAGTGAGAACTTGAGGGTCTGATAAATAGTTTCAAAGGTTCTTAGCAAATACAGATTCAGAGGAAAAAAAAGATGATTATGCAACCAGCAGTGCTATAAGAAGTGGGTTTTTTCATTTGTTGTTCATAAATGTTGGGTTCACCAATAATCATGCGGGCGGGTAGCGCGAGACAACAGCTTAACCCTTTTCTAACACAAAATCCGTAGTAATGGACTTGTTTGTTTTTTCTGTTAGCAGTTAAATTAACTGCTGTGTCAACCAGCATAACTTTGGCAGGCAAATACAGGGGTGTGAAAAACTATTTGCCCCCATCCTGACTTTTTATTCTTTTGCATGTTTGTCACACAAAATGTTTCTGATCATCAAACACATTTTAAAATTAGTCAAAGATAACACAAGTAAACACAAAATGCAGTTTTGAAATGAATGTTTTTATTATTTAGGGAGAAAAAACCCACATAGCCCTGTGTGAAAAAGTCATTGCCCCTGCACCTAATAACTGCTTGGGCAGCCTTAGCAGCAATAACTGCAATCAAACGTTTGCCATAACTTGCAACAAGTCTTTTACACGCTCTGGAGGAATTTTGGCCCTCTCATCTTTGCACAATTGTTGTCATTCAGCTTTATTTGAGGCTTTTCTAGCATGAAGCGCCTTCTTAAGGTCATGCCTCAGCATCTCCATGGGATTCAGGTCAGGACTTGGACTAGGCCACTTCATTTTGTTTTTCTTCAGCCATTCAGAGGTGGATTTGCTGGTGTGTTTTGGGTCATTGTCTTGCTGCAGCACCCAAGATGGCTTTAGCTTGAGTTGACCAACAGATGGCCGGACATTCTCCTTCAGGATTTTTTGCTAGACAGTAGAATTCATGCTTCCATGTATCACAGCAGGCCTTCCAGGTCCTGAAGCAGCAAAACAAGCCCAGACCATCACACTACTACCACCATATTTGACTCTTCTTTTTATGAAATGCTGTGTTACTTTTACGCCAGATGTAACGGGACACGCACCTTCCAAAAAGTTCTACTTTTGTCTCGTCAGTCCACAAGATTTTTTCCCAAAAGTCTTGGCAGTCATCATTTTGTGTTCAATTATGTTATCTTTGACTAATAGTTTACTCTTTTTTATGAGCATAAACATTTAATTGTGACAAAAAGTCAGGAAGGGGGCAGATAGTTTTTCACACCCCTGTTTATGGGGAAGAAGAGATCCCTCATCTACAAAAGTGGATGGTGCTTGTCTGTGTTTCTCTTCCTGTTATGCATGCACATTCAATACTGTTTGCTGGTGTCGGGTCATGTGTTCTGCCAACAAGTTAGGTTTGAATAATGAAATTGGCGTTGTGTTGGAGTCTGGACTGAGGCAGCCATCACGCAAGTAGTCCGGCTGTTGTGTAATCATCAGGCTCATACACGCGTGCCCTTCTTGTGTATCACAATACATGGAGCAGATGGCAGAGCCATTGTTAAATAACGCAAATATGTGCTTGTTATAAGCTTGGGTTGCAGGCAGCAGATACTGGCTTTGAGATAGATGCCATATAAAAATCACACCTGAATAACTTTAAAGGAGAGGGAAGCCAAAAACAAATCACAGCAGAGTTTGTAAATAACAAGCCATTAGCGGAAGGGTTTACTTGTCAGTCATCACCTGTGCTTTCTGGAAATAAATATGATTTTTTTATTACAGTAAATATATTTACTACAGTAAATATCCACTAAACGGTCTGTAATATTTAGTGCAGAGTCCCATTAATCATTAAACCTCTGTGGGATGAGGGCCCATCCACCAGTCTAAAAGCAGAAGTGAGCATGTCACTCACACAATGCCCTTTGACTGCTTTAAAGGTCTGTAAATCAGAACATGTTTGCATTAAGATATACTGTATATCTAGCCACACAACCCAGACTTTAAGAATCACAACATCCTATCCCTAACCTCATTTCAAGGTCATGCTACTGGTCAATGTACAACAACATGAGTCAATTAGCTCAATGTCAATGGCAGCAATGGAGTTATGGACGCGATGCACCTGTGGCGTCTGTGCAGCTTTTCACACGGGCTCTACAACATCACTGTCCCATTTACTGAGCTTCAGCTCCAGCGCTCAACTCCCTGCAAAAATTCCCAGAGAAATGCCTCGGGTATTCCTGCAGTGTGCAGAGTAGGACTTAGTTAATGCATCATACTACTTTAAAACAATATTTCAAATATTGAAAGCATCCACACAGACGCAGATTGCCTCACCCAAGTGAATGGTTCACAGATTCTTGAGCAGTAGTAGCAATATGAAATATGAATTAGGCCGGACAAATGATTACAGCTTTTACAGTCCGCTGAGGTAGGCTAAAGCAAACCCCTGACCCAAATGAGCATAAGCAGCGTAGAAAATGGATGGATGGGTGGAATCACCATTTGCAACTATGTCTAAAATATGCCAGATTTCACAATATATTATTAAGAGGAAAAAAATTACAAGACAGGATTACATATTTTTCATATACTGTATCTTTATTAACAGAAAAAGTAAATCAAGTTAAATAATACTACTTTGTTTGTCTCTTTGCAATGTCTCTTGCATCACTCTTTGCAATTCCTCAGAACTATAGAAGTTTTTAAAACAGTATTGTAATTTTGGAAAGCACAACAATCTAAAAAGAAATCTAAAATATATCACTTTTTTTTTTTACCCGATTCAATTGGGCCATCTAAGCCATTGCCCTTTTTGTGTGGAAAATAGTTTAGTAGTTGTGGTTACTCACTCACCGGCTTCCAGTGGTCTACAACAACCTGCTTTCGTTGTGCCGATGGTCAGAGTTCAGAGTGTCCTTGAATGCCACTGGCGAAAATGTGGTGGAAAACGAAGCTGTGTTGTTTCGGTTTGCAAGTTGGAGACACGTATGCAGTATGATGTTGGAACTGAGCACTGCTCTTCATGCGTTAAGGTAGGAATAAAGTTTTAAAAAAAAGACTCAAGGATGTGAAATATGTCAACATAAATAAATACATCAGTTCCCACTGTCAACGTGTTTTTTTGACAGCCCTAAAATGAATAGTTGTGCGTAGGAAAATGTGTACATTCACAACTCCTACCATGCATACGTGCAAAACCTAGTGGTAGAACAGGGAAACTAGAAATAGCTATGCCTGTGCCAGCCCATCTTGTCTTGCTATGTGATTCACAAGTTGACCTTCAAACAAAACATTTTATTAAAGTCTACTTTATTAAAAGGTGAGAATTTCCCTATGTGTGAGTGGGCAAACGGAGGTTACAACTTGAGTCCCCACCACAGCCAGAATGTCCTCCACGGAGTTACAACAAGATATTTCCATTAGCCGTGGCATTACCACCACTCCACTGTGGAGAAACCCAGTGGGGGATGCAAACGCTTCCTCCTCACTTCTATGGCACACATCAACATGTGCCCGCCTGCCTGAACACACTCGGGTTGGCCATGTGACGCTGGGAGGTCGGTGCTCTGCCACCCTGCCTCTTTGCAACAATATCACACACACACACGAAGATGACCTTAGTCATCTTCAACCCCAATTTTTTTCTTTTGCCCTTTGGTGGGAGCACAGAGGTTGGCAAGTGCACCATTTCTGACCTTCCATCCTCCATAAAGCCTTCTGGTTCATTCTGATCAACCACGTGGGTATGCTGCATCACCTTCCCCCCGCTGCCAAGCCAGCTATAATGCCAAGCATGTCGAATCAATTTAGTGTCAAGATACAGACAGACCATCCCCCCCATCTTTGATGTTGTTCCAACATCTCTGACTGTCCCTGGCTTCTCCTCCTTTGGGACCAGAAGATGCACAAGTCCGTAATATCTGTAGCTGCTCTCAACCTTTAGATTCACATTGATGAACAGCAACCAGCTGTCAGCTCTAGAAAGACATCTGAGCTCTAGCCATCCATCCGTCCATTTTCTACAGTATATGGCTTGTTTTGTTTTGAGTTTTGAGTCATGGCAGGCGCCTGAGCCTATCTTAGCTGATTTGCAAAATTTGGAGTAGCCCTGTAATGCCAGTCAATCACATGGTGTTTATTTTTAGGATGTTGAGTACAAATGCCCACTGTTCTGCATTTTTCTCATAATGGCTAAACCTGGCAAAGAGAATGACAAGCCTGAAAACACATTTTTTGACCTACTGTCACGAATGTGATTTTTAAAGCTACCGAGGCCAAAAATAACGTTGCAGCATGTTTTCGCTGAATATCCGTCCAGAAACCAAGCAACGCACACACGTGGTTCAGTGAGAAAATAAAACTGTGTCCAGCCAAATACAGTATTAGTCCCTGCTGCTGTTAGCTGATTCCAGATGTCCAACGGCCACATATTCTCCATCTTCTTGAGGAAAAAAAAATACATCTATCTTCTTAGTTGTTCATATTGTACACCCTGCCACCTAAAACAGTGGTGTGAAAAACTATCTATGTCCCGTTCCATCTGGCGTAAAAGTAACACAGCATTTCATAAAAAGAAGAGTCAAATATGGTGATGGTAGTGTGATGGTCTGGGCTTGTTTTGCTGCTTCAGGACCTGGAAGGCTTGCTGGGATAGATGGAAGCATGAATTCTACTGTCTAGCAAAAAAATCCTGAAGGAGAATGTCCGGCCATCTGTTGGTCAACTCAAGCTAAAGCCATCTTGGGTGCTGCAGCAGGACAATGACCCAAAACACACCAGCAAATCCACCTCTGAATGGCTGAAGAAAAACCAAATGAAGACGTCGGAGTGGCCTAGTCAAAGTCCTGACCTGAATCCCATGGAGATGCTGTGGCATGACCTTAAGAAGGCGCTTCATGCTAGAAAAGCCTCAAATAAAGCTGAATGACAACAATTGTGCAAAGATGAGTGGGCCAAAATTCCTCCAGAGCGTGTAAAAGACTTGTTGCAAGTTATGGCAAACGTTTGATTGCAGTTATTGCTGCTAAGGGTGCCCAAGCAGTTATTAGGTGCAGGGGCAATTACTTTTTCACACAGGGCTATGTGGGTTTGTATTTTTTTCTCCCTAAATAATAAAAACATTCATTTAAAAACTGCATTTTGTGTTTACTTGTGTTATCTTTGACTAATATTCAAATGTGTTTGATGATCAGAAACATTTTGTGTGACAAACATGCAAAAGAATAAAAAGTCAGGAAGGGGGCAAATTGTTTTTCACATGTGTTTTTCACATTCCGTACATGTGTGGACGTTTTTAGTAATTCCATTGTCATGCTTTTTTTTTTGTTTGCTCAACACTCTTATGAGCCAACTATCCTTTTACTAAAGTGACAGGCATACACACTTTTTTTGGACCTGATTCCTCCAGTGTTTAGAGGAAGCCACTCCCCCTCAACACTTCAGTCAGCCTCACGGACATAGACGTGACACTTGGGTTCAAGTTTTAGCCATGCAAGTGAGACTAGAACCAGGAGCCTACAGCTATATTTTTTCAAACTGTTGATGTCAAAAATTCCATAAATTTGTACAAAACCAGCTTTTTACAATGCATGTTAACACCTTAATTAGATGGTGTTGGACTTTTTAAAGATGTTTTAAGATATTGTTCCTAGATTATACAATTAGAACCCAGTTCCTTCATGCATATATACACTACTATCCACCATCATCATTGGAGCCGTCATTCTCTGCACGGTCCAGTCAGCACAGCATCATATAAGCCGGAAGCAGATCCCATTCAATTCACGACAGAAGGAAATACTACTTTCAACATGTTATCTGCAAGATGTCTGTTTAGCAGGTCAAGCTTGTACAGCAACCCTCACCTGAAGAGGAATCGAGTCCTGTCCTCTGGACTCCTTCGATCAATCCTTAGGTTTATCAAATGAAATTAGTGACATTGAAAATTCCTCGCTCCATTTGCCATCAAGAAATTATTTTAAAACCACTCTCTTCCACCAATCTGCAGATATAGAATATTTTTTGTAATGGAGAAAATGTTTTCGATTAATCGCGTAATCGCAAATAAAACATATTTTTGCTTGGTTAGAGAGCAATTATGAATGCACAAGAGAAAATAAAACCTTTCACAAAATAATGAACAACCAATTTTTTTTTTTTTGGAAAATCAATCGTTTTATTTCTTAAATGTACTTTGTGCACAGGAACAAAGTATTTTCTTGGGTCTACATGATGCTGCTTTTGTGGATGAATGTATCCACCCCAGACTGTAACTATTTACTGGAAAAGGAGAGAAATAACAATTACTTTACTAAGACACTACGAAGCCTCAATTACATTTTGCATTACGTTGTTGGCTATGCATTTACTGTCTGAATCCTAAACTTAAGACAAAGATAAATCCTCTGAAGTCACGTTACCATCGTAATTAACTGCCACGTGTTGGACAGCGGTTAAGAGAATACACGTCAACTTGTTGTTTAGCTAAATTGTATGTCTGCTTTATACATTTTGTTTTCTTTCTCTCTTGCTGCCTTGTCGCGTCCTCTCGCCTCTTCAATGTTGCCGCAATTTTGACATGTACTGAGCCGTTGATTCATTCATGTCAGCGCTTGTTGTTACCAACAAGCATGCATTGTTTTGGTGTAACAGGTCAACCGGAAAAGCTATTTATCTGTGCTGAAAAGGAGTTTTAGTACCATCTAGGTTTCCAAAGTTAGGTATGCCAATTGCGATAGGGGGTACGCGAAAAGAAATGAAAAACAATTTACAGTTACGAGTGCACCTGAAAGCCTCACTTGCGGGAGAATAGAGAGGAAAGGCGACAGAGCGTGAGGTCGTTCATTGCTGTGTGTGCATCATATGGACAAATAAGTAAGTCTGATGATTATTTTGGGAGTTAGAAAATGGATGGACGGATGGATGTCATTTTTTATATTGGTGTTCCAATCCCCGCATGGCGCAGCAGGGAAAACCTGTTGCAGTAAGTGGGGTTTCCCCGAAAATGATGCTACATTGTTGGTTACGTGTCTTTTGGTATTGCGGATAGTGCTTTATCATGATTTTTAGGCTTTCCCCTTCAATTTGGTAATAAATAAATATGCAGACTTAAACCATAGCCATTGTGAGTGGACAAAAAAGTGAAGTGCAAATTCAAGCCATTCAAACAAAAGAATTCCAACATCAGACTGGGTTCTAATAGGGTCCTATGATTTCCGCGTTAACTGCAAAGCGGAATTGCCAATAAAAACGGAACGGAATTTACTGTTAAACGAGGAAAGCTACATCAATTTCTTTTTTTGGCAGGTTTTTGGCATTTAATTAACAGACCTTTTATTCTCTATGCCTTGTGAAAAATAAGTGTAAAATGTAAAAAACTGAATTCTAAAAAAAGAATGAAAACAAATTTCATAGGGTCCCACTGGAAACAAAGATATGTAGGATGATTACTCACCTATTTATCAGTGCTCGTGTGAAACAAGATGTGACCTTGCAAAATACACATTTTTGACCCGTAATTATTATAAAATAAATCAACCGATTAATTATGTTGAATATTTCAAGTTGATTAAGATTTTAAAAAGTATGTTTTTAAAGTGTGCCCTACTAAAGCTGCTGCCCCCGCGACCCAAACCCGGATAAGCGGAGGAAAATGGATGGATGGATGGATGGATGGATGGATGGTACGCAACTGTAAAAAGTTTGAGAACCACTGATCTGTAGCATTTCATAACAGGGACTTTACATACACCTGTGAAAATGGAAGAAACCAATTTTTGGAAGAACCTAACTATTTTAGTGCACATAAACGTAGTGAGTATCATCCAGACATCTGGGATAAAATATACATTGTCATTTATAAGCTCATATATTGCAAGCGTAAGAGAGACTAAAAGTTTGGGCTTTGTAAATAAAACCCAAAAAACCCTTTAAACTCTAAACTTAAGTTGAACTGGATGATTAGCAGAGTTACAACCATTTCCTGTCTGCCCCTTGCGTTCACAGCAGTCAACTGCCCTCGCCCTGCTCTGGATTTGAGGTGCAACAATGAGATAGCATTTCACTCTGATGGTGCTGCAGGGGGATTATAGGCTCAGGGAGTTATCAAAAGCTTAGTCGCTCTGATTTCTAGCGACCCGCCATGGATGACTGCCATTACTCCCTGCAAGCAGGGAGACCTTCACCTCTGCAGACGCACCCAAGCTGTTACTACAGTGTCAGCTGGTCACCGGGGGCCATGTCACAAGAGGAATATCTCTCACTGTGACTGAGTGCAGTTGGACAATATAATACAATCTTTTGAAATCAGCATTTTATTTCTCCAATATTTTACTGAATCATTTATTACTAATTGGCAGGGCACACCTTTGGAGTGTAGTGGGTCGATGCTATACCTGGATTTTTGGACTCTCATTCATTTTAGCAAATAGGTTATTTCTTCAACAGCAGGGAAACCTCAGTTTTCATCATTACACTGTTCCAAAAAGCCCAACCAAAACCGAAACATACAAAAAAAATAAAATTTTCCCATAAGAAATAATGCCTATTCAATGAGTCAGTTCCAAACGCCCCAAAATCTGACCGAAAATTTCATAAAGAACTTTTACATGCCGAAAAGAAAGCAAAATACATGTAAATGACAAATGAAATATGTATATGAACATTTACCATTACTTTTACGGCAATTGAAGGAAGGATGAAAAGAAAACAGTTTTATTTGTTTCATCCATCATCATGAGTGTGTTCTATGAACAAATAAACTGATGTCCTGGCTGCCATCTGTCTATAGTGTCCCAAATGTAAAGTCACCAGCACGGGGATACTGTTGTCGGTGATTGGGCAAAGATAAGTGGGCAAATAGACTAATTTGTTAAGCCATATGATAATCGAGACTGTGTAGAAAAAAACGAAGACATATTTTTGGCAAAAGTTTATCATACACCAGGGCATAAAAAACCAGGGTACAACTATATCTGAAAATGAAACAAGGCATTGACAGTTTCAGTGGATGCAAGTAATTTATTATATATGATAAATATTTAACATGTTTATCAAAAGGTATTTATGATACCATTTGTATTTGTATACATAGTAAAGTACAGCAGTAATAGGTAATCAGATAATATACAAGTGTATAAGCAGATCATTAAAACAGTATTGTCTGGTGATGCTAGTGATGACAAACCTGTCCTCTGTCATTCTAAGGAGTGTTTGTATTAAAACAGCTTGTGCATGAGGATGATTGGGGGCCTGAGCCCATAATCTGCAGCCAGGCATTCTCCAGCCCCTCTGGCTTCTGACCTGGCAGGAAGCGTCCAGAGAGCATTGACTCGGGGCAGCCAATTAGAGTGCAGGCTGCAAGGAGCACTCTGAGGCTAACAAGGCCCCTCTCTGTGACCTCCTTCACCTCTGTAGGACCCCACGATGGGAAATATGAGGAGTTGCGAGCCACTTCAACTTCATGCAATTCTTCCCCAGAGTCTCCCTTTACACCCCCGCCCCTTCCACAACCTCTGGTCTCAAACCTTGCTGTTTGACCACAAGGTCTAAAAACACATGCTGCCTCCTTCTAAAGACCCAGCACATGGTCTTTGCGCTGATGCTTAAGAGCACCCCACATGAAGACAATGAGTATAAAGACAGGCACTGCGGCTACGTCGCTTCTAGTTTATTCCGGCCTTGATTTAGACGGAAGGCAGATGCAAAGTGAGTGGGATGAAATTCCCTGTGACCATCACAAACATAACTACACTCAAATTGTGCATTATCAAAAGAGTTCCAAACATCTACAGTAAGAAACAATGGGACAGTCAGCGTATGTTGATGCATTTCCCGCCGCCCAGCCAACATCCAAGGCATCCAAGAGAAAAAGGGGAGCCAGTAATAATCATGTATACCCAACATCCCGCCCCCTTTTCTCTCCAGGCAGAATTGGTTCTGTCAGTTGGACCCTCCAAACAAGGACCATATGTGATTTCAGCCCTGGCAATCAGACTGCATTGTGGAGCAGGCGGCTGAGTTCATCAGGAAAAAATTAGCCTGCCGCTCTGCAGACCTCTTTCCTATTGGCCAGTCACGCGGCCCGCTCTGTTTGAGGGCACCCCAGACATTCCTGCGGATAATCTTTTCCATTCCTCTACTCAGCTCGATGAGGACAGACCAAATCAGAGCACAAGGCCTGCATTGTGAATGCTTTCAAAAAGCTGCTTTTATTCTAGTTTCTTATATGTGCCCCTCTTCTCTCACTTCGTTCACCACAACTCTAGGAAAGGATATGATCATTTTTTGTGCAAACTAAACACTAAATGACTACTTTTTTTGGCCAGTGATACTATCTAAAAGCAAGATCCCAAACTGTGCCTTTCTCACGATCCCTTTCCGGTAAGTTTGTGTTTGAAAAGCCCAAATAATGTAAAACCACTGAAACCAGAGCCTCGCCACATCAGTGTGCGGCCTGGAGTTCAGCATATCGCTGCTGAATACGGCTCCCGGGGCGCGGCTTGCAAGCCTTCCCAGAAACCTCCTGCCAGGTCGCCCTACACGCCTCTCACAGCAACTTGTCATTGTGGTTGAAATCAGGCCACTGAAATGTTGAGATTGGGGGACAATCGCTCAAAATAGGGTTTATAGAAACACTTTCCATAATTAGACCCGTGATTATTACAGGCTCGTTTAAGTTTGGACTCTAGAGTGGTTCTCCATCCGCGGATGCGCTGCTTAACTGTTAGCTCAGTTTCTGTTCTTTTGCAGTGTGCTCTGATCCTGAGTGAGCACTTAGCACACGAGAAAACATGTTTAGCATCACCTAGTAAAACAGCAGCATGAACAAAGTACAAGCAAACTTTTACCTCTTAATTTGGCCCTGAGTCTGAGGCGGACAGAACAAACTCTACGACCTGTAACCTCAAGCACCATAGGCCTTAAACAGCCGCAACACAGACAGAGTTTGGCATATTTCTGTGAATGCTGTCTGATGATTATGGGGGAAATATTGGACATTGTACAAGAGGCTGTGACAGTAAAAATGTTCAGGGGGGTTTCATTGAAAACCAGACAGGTGGAAGGCTGCTGAAAGAGGTACACCACTGATCAGATCACGCTCAAATTTCTCCTGTAGTTTGGAAACCGGTATCCAGTTCAACAGTGAAACATTTTTTAGGGTCTATGCAGAAATAAGAATGATTTAGTGAAGGTTGCGTTTATGTTTCTTTGCAGAGCTGCAGAAACAATTAAAACATTGTAAATTACCTGCCAGCGTACACGCGCTTGCAAACCAACTACTATGCATAGTATCCAAAAGTGAATATGAAATACTTGTAGTTGAAAATGTCGGTTACAGTTATACTGTGTCTCGGCTGGTCAAAGCAAAGCATACTTCTGTTTGCTTATCAGTGGAAGATGCGTCATTATTTTAGGGGATTTGCACTATTATTAATTGGACAAGTGTTTTTTCATTGCACACAGTATACAACCAAACTTAGTTTGGCTCCAAAGTAGTCTAGTTAGTTCCAAATCCAAATCTTAACATAGAATGGCAAATATTGATCCCATCAAATAAAAAGATTCATACAGCGAGGCGAGCTCCATCTCCATAAGGATGTGCAAAGCTATAAAAACCGTTCCACAAATGCAACTCCATCCCTGACCAACAGAGCCAAAAAGAGCTTGGACAACATCTTCCATCGCCTTACTGTACCGCCTTGTACTTCTGGCAAAACATGCAACGGTGTCCAGATTGTAGCGCCGGGGCCGTTTGTGGATCGTGGCTTTCAGAAGTTAAAAAAAAAAAGGCAAAAGGCACAATGTAACTGGAAAAGGCTAAAAGGTTGATATTAATACCCCCAAAAAGCCACAAACATTTTTCTTTAAATGTAAATGTATGTATCATGTGCATGGGTCGGCAACCGTGTCTACCATCAAAAGAGCCATTTTGCCTCATCTTCCAGTAAAGAAAATGTTTGGGAGCTGCAAAACATTACAAAACTTATGAACTTTTAAAAATTGTAATCTTTTGTAATGTTACCTTATGGCAGTGTTTTTATGATAGGGGCTACCACAAACACTTTACACATCTTTTACACATTATTACCATATTTTCGGGCAGGGGGCACTGGAAATCATTTTATCTCCAAAATGGGTGTGCTGCAAAAAATTTTTGAGAACCACTGCCTTATAGAACCACAAAATTTAACAAACAAAAGTGTGGCTACACGTGTAGACCTACTCTGAACTAATTTGTGTAATTCAAACAAAATGTAGCCATTTAGATAAAAAAGCCAATCAGAGTTCATATATCTGCATATCAGTGTTGTTTGCTCAATACCGGTTATTTTTGCACTGAATTGTCATCAATACCCATTCCATTGATCCTGTTCTTGACTGTCTTTGCAAAGAGAGGCATTCTTTTAATTTGTGAATAAATGTGTGTTTTTTTTATTAGGGTATATATGCTCTGATATTTTATGAACAATTATTTAATGTATTCTCTAACTGTGAATAGCTTCCCATCTCATGTACAGCCCAGTGTTGCCAACTTGGCAATTTTCTCCCTAAATCTGGAGGTTTCGCTAACCTTATTTTCTAGACTAGGGCCGCACGGTGGTCGAGTGGGTAGCACATTGGCCTCACAGTAAGGAGGTTCAGGGTTCGAATCACCTTTGGGAATCTCTGTGTGGAGTTTGCTTGTTCTCCCCGTGCGTGTGTGGGTTTTTCCGGGTACTCCGCTTTCCTCCCACGTTCCAAAAACATGCATGTTAGCTTCATTGGCCGCTCTAAATTGTCTATAGGTATGAATGTGAGTGTGAATGTTTGTTTGTCTATATGTGCCCTGCGATTGACCGGCGACCAGTCCAGGGTGTACCCCGCCTCTCGCCCAAAGTCAGCTGGGATAGGCTCCAGCATACCCATGACCCTTATGAGGATAAGCGGTATAGAAAATGAATGAATGAACTTTCTAGACTAAAGAGAAATGTAAAGACTTTTCCTGGCGTCATTGGGAAGGGGAGATTTTTTTTGGTATTTGCATTTTCCTGCGACCCTAATGAGGTAAGTGGCATAGAAAATGGATGGATGGATGGAAAAATAGTAATTTATTGATGGTCCCTAGAAAAACAGCCAGGGCTCAAGAGTGGCACTTCCCGTGCGAGCCCCCCGCACCATGAGAGAGCAGTCCGGGCAGGGTGATGGAGGGCTACCGCCGTAGCTACGGCGCTGAATATCCAACTTTACCACGCTAGCGATCCAGCGGCGTTAAACCCATGACCCACTGGTGTAGTTGCAGACATAAAAGTGAAAGCACATATTGTTCCGAGCTGTGAGTGCACAGTCAGTCAACTGCCATCCATCCATCCATCCATTTTCCTCCGCTTCTCCGGGTCTGGGTCGCGGGAACCGGACCCGGTCAGCTGCCGTTGCACATAACCTGCCTCTCCTGGAGTCACCATCTTGGCGATTAGCGTGTCACAAAACTACAGCGCTCGTTATAAAACATATTGCTATGCTCCCGTTAATTACATTGTTTTATTTTATGCACAGTAACTTGTTTCAGACTTAACTCAAAACGCCACCTTTTTTTATTTCTCTCTGACGCAGTGAATCTCACTGCTACAATAACCTACCTCCCTCTCCCTTGCTCATCCGATCCGCAGTCAGAAGACAGTCTAGATGCATTCACGGACTTGACGGAGAGTCAGACATTTCATATTCTTTTCATTTCCCCTACTTTGGTGTTAAAAAATGCGACTCCAGAGCCGCGGGTAGCCGACCCCTGATCATGCATGTACAGTGCCTTGGTTAACGTCATTAGTCCATTCCAGAATGTCTGACTCAAACCAAAACGGGCTCTAACCAAAGCACATTTTCCCACAGAAAATACTACAAATCCAATGAATTTGTCTCAGACACCCCACAATGATGATACAAGAACACATCACATAGACAATTTAAATTTTACAAGCAAAAAATGATGCAAAAATAAAAACAAATGAATGAATGAAATTAAATAACCAAAGTCAAATTCCTTGTTTGTGTAAGCATACTTGGACAATAAAGCTGATTGTAATTCTGATGACTGGACAACTGAACATTTAACATCACTTTCACATTAAAAAACGCAAAACCATGGATATGAAGCCGCACGGAGTGGTTAGCACATTGTCCACACAGTCAGGAGATCTGGAAGACTTGGGTTCAAATCTCCGTTGGGCATCTCTGTGTGGAGTTTGCATGTTCTCCCCGTGCGTGTGTGGGTTTTCTCCGGGTACTCCGGTTTCCTCCCACATTCCAAAAAAATGCATGTTAGCTTCATTGGCCGCTCTAAATTGTCCATCGATATGAATGTGAGTGTGAATGTTTGTTTGTCTATATGTGCCCTGCGATTGACTGGCGACCAGTCCAGGGTGTACCCCGCCTCTCGCCCAAAGCCAGCTGGGATAGGCTCCAGCATCCCCGTGACCCTAATGAGGATAAGCGGTATAGAAAATGAATGAATGAATGAACCATGGATATGTGTATGTGCACAGTATGTGTATGTATACGTGTACAAATATGTGTATATGTATGTATGTATGTATACATGCATATATACAGTGAATTTATGTGTGTGTGTGTGTATATATATATATATATATAATATAATATAATTTATTTTTTTTTTTCCCCTGTATTTTTGCTCATTTTGCTCTGTGACTGTTCTGGTTGTTGCTGAAATTGTGACTATCATGGTTGTTTATAATATGGTTGAAATATGTTTGTGAGGTTCTTCTGGACCCTTTCTTATATCCCCCGCCCCACCCCCCACCAGTCCTTTTTCAGGTCAGGTCCGGCATCGAAATGTGGCACAACAAAATTCATAATAAACGCTGTCAAATGTCAAGGGAGACTCATTTGGATTATGAAGTCTCCCTTGGCAAAGAAATTTTGCTCAGCATTTAAAGGCAGCTTGACTCCCATTCAGACATACTCATAATAAAAATTATATTATTATTATAATTTATTATAATATAATAATAATAATAATAATAATAATTCATAATAGAAAATAAACACTTAAGCTGCTGCCACCAAAATTTTAACAAATGTAGAACATATATGAAACTAAATATCAACGTTCTAGAACCAATAAACATGTACCTTGCCATTTAATACAGAAAATGTAAGCAAGCAGAAATGAGCGTTACAGAAGTAAAGTGAGACAGGCGGAAACGCAGCGACACCCTCAATGCGCCGCCGGACGGTTACACAAAAACTGGAGATGTGTATGCATGTACAGTATGTGTGTGTGCACTGCAACCAATGACAAAGCCGGCTCTGAAATGATGTCTTCTCTTTAAGCCGTGAGGTTCAGCGTTCTTTGCACCCTTGTCTCGGTCTAAGCCTCTTTCTTTTGTGCGGCGTATCTGATATAAACAAACGCTGTTGATGTAAAATAGATTGCGGGATCATGTAAGGGTATTATGAGATCTCCTGTGTTGTTTTGTGACTAGGTTATACAAAAACATCTGTCCAGTCTTTTTTTTTCTTTTTTCGTTTGTCTATGTGTGCCCTGCGATTGGCTGGCGACCAGTCCAGGGTGTACCCCGCCTCCCGCCCAAAGTCTGCTGGGATAGGCTCCAGCATCCCCGCCACCCTAATGAGGATAAGCGGTATAGAAAACAAATGTTCTTATAAATAATGTTAAAATCTCGTCTCATGTCATGCAATTTGAGGAGAGACGGGGAAGAGTTCCGGAGCTGAATCTAATCCAAAATTACTGTCACTCTTATTGCAAATGTTGATCTGACAGTTTGGAGTGAGGAGCTAATTAGCATGCCTCTTCTCACGTCGACCGTGGCACCGCCAATTCATTGCACTGGACTAGAACCACATTGGGCACCCCCCCTTCATTTCTCATCAAAACACATTTGAAAGTTGTCAGACGCAGATTGCAAGCGATGAAAGTTGAGGTGTATTCAGGAAGAAGCCACAACGCCTTAAACATGCAAAGACACCATAAATTATATCCACCACAGACCGCACTTTCTCCGAAAAGGCCTGCGGTCCCACCTTTCACCCGAGGCACTGTGTGCGCCGTTAAAAAAATGCTAAACATTTCTGCTAGAGTATGAACACCCTTGTACGAATTGATACAATTGTAATAGTATACAAATATGACAACCGATCATATAATTAGCTCATATCTTCCGTGTGGGGATAGTTTGAATAGCACTATGTCGCGAAACACTGAAAATGGCCCCGCAAAAGCAAACACTTCAAAGTGTAGCTGTCTTATTACTGATTTTTATAAAGTTGTGCTGCTGATCAACAAATACAAATGCATTTTACTGAGTAAATCAATCTTGTGTACATTTCTTACCCGGAAGTGCACATTCACTTCCGTTTAATCCCAGAACCAGCATGCACACAGGTAGAACAGGTTGGATGAGGTGGACAACATTACCTGAGGTGAGGCGACGCTGATGGAGGGGACACATGCCACTAAAACAGGAACAAGCCTCGCTTGAACGGCCTCGCTGCATGGGAGGAGCCAACGAGCACTGGGGCTTCAGGAACCCTTTAATGACAGAATTAAAGATCAAATAAGTGACTCTAAGAGGAGCCAAGAGCATGGGACTACAAATACAACCACATTCCGTTGAGGTTAAAAGCCACCCATATAAAAAGTATGCCAAATGTAGCTTACATTTGTTTGGGGATCATAACAGTTGCAGCACCGTGCTGCAGCCTGACCCAATCCGCCTCTCACATTGGCGGCTTTGTGGCCAAGTGGCTTCTAACCTCAGAGGCAAGGGCAAAACATCAGCTCAGCACCATAAGCAAAGCACGGGCTCTTGAGTTGGCAAGTCCTTCAACGCTTCCCATCCCTGGCATCAAACATGGAGAAAGCTGCAAAAAATGACTAAAAATAACAGCTCTGTGGAAAATGTCAAATTATGCTCATGAGCAGGACCGTCTCCGTCTGAGGTCACAGGTCACCGAGCGTAATGAATGCATTATCCAAACTGAGTTGCAGGTACCTCCCACGGCAGCTCCTAAATCAAGCTGTTTTATTGGTCAGCTGTAATTACATGTGGTCGTGTTACTACAATATTAATTGATGCGTGCATAAATAATAGTTTGTCAATTTAAAACAAAAAAGTACACTGTCCATGATGGATGTCAGACACAGCATTGATTGAAAAATCTACATTTTAAGCCCCCAAAATTATTAGAGTAGAAATATCTTCAGTTCGTAATTCTCGCGAGTAGGTCCCCACTTTTCACAAACCACCCGCGAGTGGCAAAAAGACTTGATTAATTGAGATGCCCATCTAGTTTTCCTTTTTCGACACACATTTTTGACATTCTAATCACGTTTGGGCTATGGCGGCCATGTCTGGACACTGCTGTTTATAACATCAATTTGCTTGAGCTTGACATTTATACGCTTACTCACACAAAACAAACCAAGAGGACGACATCAACCCTCACTCACGGTGCAACCAAAGATAACATGCCCTGCGAGTTATAAATACAGTACTAGTATTGTTTTGCATGTATATTAGCGTGTGTTTATTTAGACACTGGTTACATTGTGTGACCCACATGTGTTACTTGTTGTGGTAGCGAGGTCGGCGTTTGGGTTGACAACCTCCAGCAGATGAACATTATTTCTACACATAAGCCAAATGAAATGAGGAGTTTATACATTTATATCGTGTAATGTGGAGATCTTTAATTGTGAAATGAAGAAATGACACCCTCTTAACAGAACTTGGACCAGGGGTGTGCAAACTGCGGCCCGCGGGCCAGATCATGCCCGCCAAGCATCTTCATCCGTCCCACCGGTCATTTCCAAGTCCCTCGTTTAAAACAAATCAAAACTGTAGCCAGCAACAAGGCTTGCAGTGAAGGCATACAAACAATATCTAGCGCAACAACACATGCCAACCCCCCACCCGATATACTCCCGTCGCAAGGCATGCTGGGTAACTTATAGTACTGTTTCTTGCCATGTCTACATTTTGCCATGTCACATTTTTGCTTGATAGCAAAACATGTTCAGGAGGTCGTCATAGTAGTAAACAAAGAGGAGTTAACATGCTCTTGCTATCCAATGTTTTATTGTTCATAGTTCATATTGTTGTTGCCGCTGGACTACCTAGAATGTCTTGCGGGCATTTGGAAAAAACAGTTTCATGTGCTATGGATGTTTTTTGTTTAGCACTTTGTGTTGTTTTAGTTAGATTTATGTGATGTGTTAACTTGCTGCAGATATTTTCTTCTTGTTCCGTTGCACCGTGAGCAAGTGATTGATGCCACCTATATATAGATGATATGCAGTTCTGACAAAAACTTTTAGATTTCCATCAAATATCCAAACCCACAAGTGGAAGAGCCGTACTTACTCTGATCTGAGACCAATAAAGCCCTTTTATTTGCACAGTGAAAAACATCTCACTCCCGTTAAGCTCAATGTGACATTTAAAATAGGCAAGGGAGAATTACTGTAGTTCCTCATGATTCTGACATGTGGCCTTTGGAAAGGCAGCAGACGTGAACGTGTGCCAGTTTGTGTGTATGCTTATCAATGTGGATCTGTGTCAGTTTTAATGATTATTGATATTTCAATCATGTTTCAAAGCTGTAAAAAACTAAACAATGCTTTTTGTTTTCTTCTTATCCCTGCGCGTTTGTGTAGAACAAGGGTGTCCAGTCTTTTTCCACCACAGTAGAGGAAAATTGAAGGATGCACTTTGATACATTTTGTGCATTAAAAATGGTAAAAACTAATCCATTGCAGGTCAATATACTGTACCTTAAGATAGTGCTTCTCAGATAATGGGGCACGAGAGGCTGAGACTACTTTCAATGTCAGTGCAGACCTGCCAACATGTACACATTTATTGTACTCAGCATACAATCTGACTCTTTTTTTTTTTTTGTCTTGTCCAGCATCAAACAGCTGAATGGGAGTCAAGCTGCCTTTAAATGCTGAGCACTGTAATGCTTTGTCCTGTTGGCATCATAAATAACTACTTGTCAGGGCTTGGGGTACGTTGCAAAGACGTGGCTTGAACACGTTGGTTTAGCTCGTGCTGTCATCACGGGCGTCGCTGTTACAGTACCCAGCATTACATCTTCTCGATACCGCTGCGCTGTCTTCGGTGGTATCGCTACAGGTTTTATATATATATAATATACAGTGTCGCGGAATGGTTGCTACATGTATCTTCATTAAAACCACTTATTGGCAGTGCCCATAGCAGCGGGACCTCGATGAAAGAAATGTTTGATCTTTTTTCAGCCATTCACTTTAAAGCCGTGAAAATCCCATCGGCTTTAACAACTGCACAACATTATAGATAGGGTGCATTTTAATTTTCATTCCAATTTTCCAAAGCTGCCATTGTTGATAAAAGCAATAAATTAACGCCAACATCCTCATGAACACACAGGCAACACACACATATCACAGACACATCCCTTTAAGTGCTTTCAGACTTTACAAGACCCTCACAAACTTTTTCTTTTGAATGAAATACATTAAGGCATTTATTAGATCTAAAGGCATCGCAGCACCGCTCTCTCAATGGTTCTTCTGTGTTGCCAAGGTGATCAAACCCAAGGTCAAAGTTCACTGGGCCTTTAATGCATCTCCCAGGTGCAATAAAAAAGCCTTCCCATATTGGACTCCAGGGTAAAGGATCCCGGTAGACAGAGAAGGACAAGCCAGCAAAGGAGCCATCAATCGCCACAGTTTCCAACATGAATGTCATTCAGCACGGGCATTATTTCCACAGCAAGACTGAAAGATCCTTTGTCGCAAAACAACCTGTGAAAGAACAAGTTTGTCCTTCGTTTTGTTTGTCCCCTGCAACGGCCCACGGGACTCAAGCGTTCTCCCACGTGTACGCAATATGCACATGTTATTTTTTATATAATCCTGGCAAGGTCAAAACGAGAAAGAGATGGACAGTTTTGTACTTTAGCACATCTTTGTTGGGGTGGTTTTATTTCAGAGCACAAGGTCTTTTAAATACAAACACTTTATTCCCTTTATTTACTCATGTTTATATTTTATCTTAATAGTGTCTTTTGAATCGCCCAATGTTCGCTGGGATAGGCTCCAGCAGCCCCCGCAACCCTAATGAGGATAAGTAGCATAGAAAATGGATGGATGGATGAATAGTGCCTTTTGAAAGACAACGGTGGACTTTTATAACAGTGTAAGATATGTTTAGGAAAGACTCTTGGTGCATTGAGATGAGGCCTGGAAAATCTCCAGTTGTCCTTCGGCATCTCGCGGTTTCTCTCTCGCAGTTTTTCCAAATACACTTCTGCACCAGAGCACCAAACATGGGACATTGAAAGGTGGAAGAAAGTTTTATTCTGATGAAAAAAAATGAACCTTGACAGTCCTGAGATGTTTTCCACACGCCCTAGTTTTCTTAACAGAGATGCACACACACTTCATGACTACCCAAAACAAGACGGTTGTTCACGAGAAAGGCATACTATCGTCAGTGGCATGAAACGGATTTCAGTTTGCAGCAACAAACCTGGCACAAAGTTTGTTCTTGAGCATCCAAAACAAAGGCAACCAGCCAAGTGGGAGAAATTCCACTCTTTATGAGGGAACCAAGAGCACTCCAACCAGATGTATTCCTGTACATTGTGGCATTTTTTGATGGAAATGAAAAATGTCCGTGTGCATTTTTTTCTTGATATTTTAGCATTAATATTTTATTTTTTTTATTTTTGTTTATTAAACCAGATCAAGAATGTGACCGCGAGTGTGAGTGGGGAAATTGACATATTGAGTGATGTTGAAGCAGTGAAGAAGGTCCATGAATTGAGCAGCAGGTTTGGATGGAGGCTGATATGGCGCTTAGCTGAGTCAGAAAATCTGTGAAGTCTGCAAGGAAGGAAGGGTCGGGCTTCGGGGGGCGGTAAGTAACAGCAGTTACAAGTGGACATGGAGCGGACAGTTTGAAAGCAGTATATTCAAATGAGTGAAAGTTTGAAAGAGAGAGAGGGGTTAATATCATATCTTTTTTGAAAATAACTGCTGTGCCGCCGCCACGCCCATCAGAACGGGGGTTTTCAACGAAACAGAATCCAGGGGGTGTGATCTGATTAAGGGAGAAATAATCCATAGATCTATGCCAGGTTTCAGTCAAACAAAGAAAATCCAGTTTGTCTGTGATGTGCTCATTTAAGATGAGTCCCTTGTTGCTGAGGGAGCGGGTGTTGAGGAGGCAGAAGTTCAGGTGACGTGAGTTAACAGTGAGTTGTGATGCGCGTAGAACAGGGCAGAGGTTGGACCTGCTCACGTGTAGGTTGTTGTGATCAGAGCGGTGGGACCAGATGGACGGAATGGCGTTTTCAGATGAACTGTGGTAGAAAAAAGTACGTCCAGATCCACGATGTGTAGGACGGGAGCAGCAGAAGAGACCAAGCTGTTGAAAAGAGGCAGCGCAGTCCGGGAGACAGCGGTTATTGAGCCGGCGGGGGGTAGAGGCGGAGTACTGCAGCAATGGCGGCATCGATGGCTACCCCAGACCAGGGATGCAAGCAGGAAGCTCGCCTCTCAGCGCTGAACACTGGCAGGATGTGCCCGAGGCTGTAGTCCAAGGAGGCCCACAAACACGTAAGCGAGCACAAGACTCGTCCCGCTGTCCTGCAAGCACATGTGGGTCGAGGCGCCACTGGCTGCGAAGCTGAGCAGCTACCATGGACCGCCGCTTCACGGAGACTGGCCGCGACGGTCCAAAACATTCAGTCCACGGTTGCATCATCAAAAGATAAAATCAATTCAACAACAAAATAAAACAATTTGCCGGTGAGCAGCGGCTGCCAAGACGCGCCAGCGTTCACCAGCGTTCCAATTCCAAGTCAAGGGGAAGAAACATGTGTCAAACAGCGCTCTTATTTTGAAGGCTGGAAGGGAATCAATACAGGGCTTTATCGTACGTGCTCCCACATGCTGGAAAATCGGGATGCAAATTATTGTCTGCATGCACGCAGGAAAACCTTGCATGCAGACAGTTGGCAAGGGCGAGGCAGGAGAGGAGTGCGTGAGTATAGTAAAGTATATTGCGTGGCGGCGGGCGACACCTCCAGCTGTACACTCGGCTTCTCCCGACCGACAGGGGACTCACGGCTGCTCACATAGCGTATTCGACATTAATGCACTTTGCCCAGCCATGGCAGGTGGCTTCTCCCGACCAACACACTGAGTCTCCTGACCTCCGTAAACGCACGGCGGCATCTCAAATAGCGTGTGGGACGTTATTGCACCTTGCCCTGCCATGGTGAGCAGCTCTTCCTGCTGCACAATCTGGTTCTCCCAGTCACGTTAATTCTGAGAAGCAATTAGTCCATTCAATCTTTTTATAGGCATAATGTTGTGATTTAGCAACCTGACAAGAAAAGGGAAAAAACTGTGTAGGTTCGAAACCTGGTTAACTCAGAAAAGCTGTCAGTTGCGGTTCTTATCAGTCAAATCAGTCCTTTTAACAACTGTCGAAAACACATTTTTGTGGTAGTGTCATGCCACTTTCCTAAATGAAAATCCTCCAAGAAGTCAAGTGGTTTTATAAAACATATAAAAAAACACTTACACAAGTGTACCATTTTTAGACTTGATAACCGCCTAACTCACGCGGTAGAATTCCTACCTATTTGCTCCCAATGCAACCCTCCTCCACTTCATCCTTCTCTGATTCCCTCTGTAACTTATAAGCCACAGTTTTACCTGGCTCAGAAATAAAATTGCTTCATCTGCAGTTGGGTTTCCCGAAACCGAAAAGATGACAAGACTCTCAGCGCTTATATTTTTTACAGCCAAAGCGACACCTGACCAGCAATAGAACACAAGCAACAAAGCAATCATCAGTGATTACCAACACCTAATGGTGTGTAACTTTAAGCGGGGTGTCACTCATACTGACGTGCATGTGTATCAGAAATACACTTTTTAGCAGTCCTACTAGTCTACGTTGGTTGATTGGTATAACGTTAGACCTCCTGCAGTCCAAGACAGAAAGTCAGACATAATCAAGAAAACCTTGGTTTGAAGACATAAGTGTCTAATTTAGACACAACAAATTGAATCAGTACCAGAAAAACATCATTTCACAACCATCCCCGCAAAAAAGAAAATCTAACAGTGGAATCTGAAACATTAGGGTAATTTAGTTCACTAATCCAAGTTTAAGGATAAACATTTTGCACCTAAAGTAACAAAATCTGTGTTGTGTTCTGGTCCGGCAATAAAAAGTTAACTGGACAGATTTATTGAATGACTTATTAAGTGACTGTGTTTTGTGAGAGCAAAAATAGGGCGCCTCAGAAATGAACAGGGGCACCTTTTAGTAACAACTCCTGCAGGAAAAAAGAAAATCAGTGCTGTCGTTTGAGACACAGAGGGTAATGAAAGTGGCAGTTGCCCTGTTGAGGCATTTGGAGCAGCAAGCCATCTGTGAAAGAAGGTATAACTGTCAAAAATCACCTATCAAACCGCAGCTTGAGGACTGCTATTACTGAGCAGTACACACCTATTAACTTCTTAATTCCTTATGTAAAACACAGCACATATATATCTGAGACAGACTACAGTCCGTCGCCCACCAAACCCACCCACCCATTCCCGAAACTGAAAAAGCATTGAGAACCTGATATTTATTTATCTGTACAAACCACTGCATGAGTTGCTGGCACCAGTATTATGAATCAAATGGCCTTATTTTAGATAACTTTTGCAACAACTTCAAACAATTTCCATGTTTACATCTCACCCAGCCCCCCCAGGGGGACCTGCCACATTATCTGAGAAGCACAGTCTTAAAGCAAAGCATTGTTTAAACATAATAAAGTTCAGGGTTGGCTCATACTGGATTTAAGATACATGATCCAAATGTTCCCAAGTAGTACGATTTGGATTTGGGTCACAGCGACACGAAAGAAAAAACACATTGAATCAGGTCTCTTTCAAATGTGGATAAAGAATAACATGAATCATAAATCTATATATATATATATAGGTGTATATATTGTATATATATGTGTGTGTGTGTTTATATATAGATATATAGATAGATAGATAGATAGATAGATAGATAGATAGATAGATAGATAGATAGATAGATAGATAGATACATATATACATATATATATATAGATATCTATATATAGATATATATATATATAGATGGACACATACAAGTTTCTACCCAAATAACACACACACACCCACACATCACCCAATCAGATGAACTTAATCCAAAACACAGAGAAATCCTAGATCATTACATATGATAAAGAAGAAAATCTCTCCAATCCGGGGGAAGAGTGCGTCCAGACCAGCAAAATCTGACCTAACATATGGTTTATTCATTATTGTTTACTGCTGTGTCTTTGCTGCCTGATGTTGAAACATGTGTACTTGTAAAATGCATTGTGGCTGTGTGCAGTGTAAATTCAGCCTTGCGAGGAGGAGCCCCTGATTATTTATTTTGCTGTGGCATTCTAAAGACGGCAGAAGCAACAATGACAGACAGGCTGAGGAGGGGGCATGGGTTGCAAAAGGGAGGAAGAGAAACTAAGTGTGTGGCAAATGAAGTTACAGGGGAAGAAACAGGGGCTGGTTCAAAGTCTGCTTGTGCACGTTAAATCCTGTCTTCGGGGCAAATACGTGAACAAGGACCTCACTGCACACTCGGGCAAACGACTCTAGTCAAATTTGTATGATTGGAATCCGAAAAAGCTGCAAGGGTACAAGAGCCTGCTTTGACTTAGGAACAGACACAAAGAGGAAGATAAAAAATCATAAAAGTACCGTTCCGCTCTTCTCCTCTACAAAGTAACTTGGCGCACATGAAATATCACCAACGGAGCAGTGATGAAACCATGTTGTACAGGCTTCTTGTAACGAATGGCCAGTGGATATTTCTTTTTTTCCATAATCATAGTCAAAATACAGAGACAAAAAACAATTCTTTCATAATCAGCCTGGACTCGGTTGCTTCAATCCTGCATCCGAAGTCCTATTTTTTCTCTATCAGATACGAGTCCTGGCCTTCATTTTCCTTGATCACTGCTGACGTTATAAAGTGACCAAAGGGAATTACCTCCAGCAGAAACGACAGTAAATGCCGAAATAAAGCTTCACGTAACACTGTAGTGCGGAGCTGCTGCAAACCAGAACGCTTTGCGACCTGTTCCTCATTCATCTCCTACCAGAAGGTACGAGAGCCCGCTTGCTGTTTTCCCGCTAATTTGGCTCCACACATCCATGTTAGAATTTCGACGTGAGAGCAGATTGTCCTATTAACCTCCCTCTTGCTGCTTTGGCACAGTACATCTCAAAATAAGGTGTCATGGATATAAACAAGTACAGTCCGCCAAGGACAAAACACAAGGAAGAACTGGTGCTGCCACCAACGCTCTCTGTTCGTCCCCAAAGAACAATTTGTTCTATAACTCTGACCCAGATTCATCAATCAAGGTTGATGAATGCATAATTTAAATGTGCACTATTGTTTACTCGTCCTGCCAATCTCACTTCATTGGAGTGGTGAATTTTAAAAAAGTCCTAATCCCACTTGCAGCAGGAATACTGAGATTTTACTTTAAATGATCTGATTTTTGCGTAAAACGTCTACAAAACACCTATTATTTAGAAATAATAAGTAATGGTGCACCTGCATGAGGAAACACTTTTACACAATCTATACACACATCACAGGAAGCAGAATGTTGTGACAGAAATGGTACATAATTCAAAGCATGACACAAAAACATCTGGAGCTGCAGCTGTTTTGCATTGACATGCACTGGAACCCAAAAACAATGACAAACAAAAACCGAGTCCGAGTGAAATTACATTATTAAACAAAGGAGATAAATGTGCACATCCATTAACTACGAATGGGGGATTAAAACATGTCTAGTGGAATCCAGAGAAAAAAATGTACTCCAGTGGAGGACAAATATGATAATCTTATCAAGGATGAACTTACCGGTTGTAAATGACACACCTCTGGCGTATCACTACATTCATTTGAGCTCGCGCTGAAACTAAAGCAATGAAGATAAAGTGACCAATCGTCCCTTTTTCCCCAGGATATGCCCTTTTTTAAAATAGCTATCCTGTTTATGCATGTGAAATAATTCCTGAGAGGCTGCCATGTGGGCAGCTTTTTGAATTTGTGTTGCAAAAAAGCTGCAAAAAGCCAAATGAAAAGTAAAACATATGCACTGAGAATTATCTAATAATTGCTGGGCTGAAGTCTCGTAAATACAATTGATAAGACCAATCAAGTCAGTCCAACATTTGCGGCACGATTATGAAGTGCAAAGCAAAGTGCACAATCAACATGATTCAACCTCTCCGGATTCTCGGTGTAGGAATAACAGAGTGCCCCGTCTTTGACGTACTTTGCCGGCTTTTGCCTGGCAATAAATTACGTCTGTTTTATGCCAACATTAAGCCAGAAAGTGGTGCTTCTGCTAAGACAGTGGGTCAACTCAAATACCAGCTACAATTGCGTTGAAAATGGCCCTGCGCAGGCCTGTCACGACAATAATGCATAATAATAATAATATTGTTGGACAATAACTGTCCTACAAATTATCGCGGGTAATTGATGTTATTTACATTTTTTCAGGCAATTTGTCATTAATAATATGGCTTAATAATTTCATTCATTCATTTCATTCATTCATTTTCTGTACCGCTTATCCTCATTAGGGTCACGGGGATGCTGGAGCCTATCCCAGCAGACTTTGGGCGAGAGGCGGGGTACACCCTGGACTGTTCGCCAGTCAATCGCAGTGCACATATAGACAAACAAACATTCACACTCACATTCATACCTTTGGACAATTTTAGTCGCCAATTAACCTAACATGCATGTTTTTGGAATGTGGGAGGAAACCGAAGTACCCGCAGAAAACCCACACACGCACGGGGAGAACATGCAAACTCCACACAGAGATGCCCAACGGAGATTTGAACCCAGGTTTTTCAAGATCTCCTGACTGTGTGGCCAGCTTAATAATTTCAATTTCTCAAATGTATTTAACATTGTAATTGGAATGTCAAGAGCTTTTAAATAAAATTTCAGTTGCAACTCTAACTCACTCTATTGAACTAAGCAAAGTATGACACTCTTATTTTATTACCACTATTAGACAGGATGTGCACTGGTATTAATTTGGAGGCCATAAGTGTGAAAGTGTGACTATGGCTAACTGAGATAGCTATCGCGTACCTCTTGAAGATGCGGCTGTTGTCTCTACCTGTGGATTGGAAGTTCCGTCGGGGATTTCGAGTTGAGCTTTAGCTGGGGTACGACCACGACAGTTACCCATGTTATTATGATGATGAATTTTATTATTATTATTATTATTATTATTATTATTATGCCTCTTGTGAGATAAATAATCATAAATAAAAAATGGTCACTCTACATATCCTACATACAAACACTTTCGACACAAATGTCTTTGTCCCGTCCACAATACAAACCAACATTTTCCATATCAACGTAAATATAAAACCTCTACCCTCTGGCTTTGGCCGCTCGGTTTATGTGCACAGAGAGACAATGATGTGCAACAGCCTAAAATCCAATGTGTTTGGCCAAAAAAAATAGTTGGGCTGCAAACTGTCCTACAATACTGTTTTCACTTCACAAGTGAGACAGTCCAGGTTTGCTTTGGGTCGCAGTTTGACTCCAAAGTTGTGCTCTTCAAGAATGATTACATGCCACACATTCCAAGAGGTCAGCACGTCATCTAACCGAAGCCTTTGCCAAGGAGGCTGCAGCTGTTCTTGCAGCGATATCTAGACAGCAACACAGCTTGCGGTATGTCAATGTACGGCGTGTTTGTGCTTATAGGGAGGGAAATGTGCAACACATTTTACAGCAACATGTTTTTTCTGTTAGGTTGAATGATGTACCGGCTCACAGGATAAGGTAAAGGAAAGGGGAAAATAAGTACAATGGACCATTGGTTAGCGTTGTTAATCAGTTCCAGAAGGTCCTGACTCAAACCAAAACTTACTCTCACCAAATTAAATTTCCCCACAAGAAATCCATCTGTTCCGGACCACAAAAAAGTTGAGCACATTTTTTGAAAATTGTTTTACAGTTATAATTTTACTTGTAGATGACGATGTGAAATGCGCATGAATGTCAAATAAAAAGGTAAACATGAACATTTAACATTACTTTTACATTGATTGAGAACTTCATTGTCGCCAAAAAAAGGCTATGAGGCAGTGAGATCCAAAGAGGCACCACCTTCCTGTTTTGCTATGTTTCACCTTTTTTTGTTTGATCAAAATGCTATCACTTGTAACTTCCTTCAGCTTCATTGTGGGTTATTTTGCAGCCGTGAGCAACAAGAAAGTCCAAGCTGATGAAGGGAGACAATGACTTGCAGTTCCAACGCCCGTGCTAAAAACGTAACTGTCGTGTGTGTAAAACCTGCATTGCAAACACAGTTGGACTGATGCAATATGTTAATAACATGACAGGACGCACAGGATCAAAATGCATGCAAACAGAGGCACAATTGCCACGTCACTTTTTGACTGCCCAAAGTTACACCACACTACAAGTACACTGCAAGATCATCTCCAAGCCCTTTTTTGCAGTGCTGATTTATTAAAAACAGGAGCGAAGGTGCAACAGTGTATCTAAACTGCTGAGAACATTTCAAAACAATGATTCTGCATTCTCAAATACAAAAAAGGGGAGTGAGATACCATGAAGGATGACTGCTGATGTCAGTAAAATTCGCTCTCCACTGTCACATGGCAATCAGTTTTTGTGAGTCACTTCCTGCATATGAAACATTTATGCTTTTTTAGGCAGCTGGCGTGCAAGGACCGAGTAACACGCAGTACCACGCCTCAGGAAGAGACACCTTTTTTAATCAGTCAAGTACTTGTAACAGCAGCCATACAAGAGGCAGTCAGAGAGTGGAGGAAAAACATCGGGGGGAAACAACTTGCTGAGACAGTGTGAGAAAGGGAAAACAGCCAGGAAGAGAGTGATAGACAAATAGAGGAGCGACAGGCAGAGGGAGGTAGTCAAAACTAGGTCAAGTCACATGACTGGGATCGACTGCAGGCAGGATTAAATATCCTACAGCATGTGGTCATTTACACAACAAATGTAGATTTCGTTGTATAAATGATTTCTTTTCTACCGGGAATGAGGCTCGGTGTAACGAGTGTGATGCTGCACCGTATCCTGGTGGGAAGCATGGCTTTTCCAGCGAGCAGAGACAATGTATTAAAGACTAAGTAAGCCATTCAAGACAAATGATCATAACAAGAGTGAGCACAGCTCCAGTGTCACGCATATTTTGGCCAATCAGACGCCTGAAAAAGCCAACACAGCTGCCTGGGTCTTTCTTCTTGCGCCCCTGTTTGATAATGCGTCCGCCATCTTTAAAATTACAGTCCGGGAGCCCGGGAGACATCATGTTTGGTTTTTGGTTTTTAATCACCTTAGTCAGGCATTCATCTAGCGCTGAACAAAACACAATCATCACTCATTTCACGTCATTTATTACTCGTGTCCTATTGTTAAATGGGATTGAAATTAGACAATATCGCTCATTTCTTATGGCACAAGCCAAACTGCTCTGTTTTAACTGTCCATACACGAACACTGAAGCATATTTTATTTGTGTGTGAATGAAAGGCCAAAACCCAGAGAAAAATATGCTTTTTTAAAGAATATTAGTTTGTTGTTTTTTTCCAAAATATGTGAATGAATAAATCTTGCCATGTTGTGGATGAATACAGCCTATTGTTAGTCAAAACATATGCATAATTAAGGCAATGTAAGCATCTGTTTGTCTAAATTAAGCAATTTCAATCTTAAAAATGGCTAAATGAAGTAAAACACAAGTGTAAGACATTCAAAAGATGCATTCAAAGACAGATGTAGTATTCTATACTAGTCACCTGGTGTCAGGTGTTGTTGTAGTGTTTGCTGAGTGATCATCAGACTTGATCGCCGGACATTTATTGCAGGTTTAAGTGATAAAAGGCACAATAATCCCTAATAAAAACATGGGCTGCTGCTGTGGGGTGCCTATTAGCATAATGTAATATAAAAAAATATATTACTTATAGTTCTTTTAGTAAAAAATGCTGAAATAAAAGAAAAGATTCCCGCGACCCTAATGAGGATAAGCGGTAAAGAAAATGGACGGATGGATGGAAATAACATATTACCATGTCAAACTCAGCTGTACACTTGTATTTGTCTCACATAAAATAAACACACCCCATAATCTTTCCCTCTAACACTATTTTTACTTTCTTTCGCCCCCATTTTCAGCTACATCAGACCAATGTTTTTTTCCTGTAACTAACTGTTTCTGGTCACTGGTGAAGTGAAACTTTTTTGGGAATATCTCTCTTTGAGATCCGTCCGCCGACTTCAGTTGTACAGATGCCTTTCCGCAGTGCTGACGTAAAGATAGGACTAATGGTGAAGGCAATTACAGAAACCAAGTGGTCCCTTTTTTCTCTTTTGGGTGGGGAAAAGGGAGGTGTCTATTTGAGGTGGGGTGTTTATTTATTGGGGTGGGATGTGCACATGTTATATAAGCGTTGGCTACTACCTAAAGGTAGTATTAGATGAACTGCACTCATCCAAGATTTATAAAATACTCATAAATGTATTTCATTAATTTGATTCATTTTTTTAGGTGATTTCAGTATAAGGAAAAAAGTTGCATAAGTTACAGTCACTGTTAAATTTCGTGCCAGAACATCTACAAGGAAACGTCAAGTGTAAGATCCTTACAGAAAAATAGACACGATATAATGCATGTTTGTGTGAGTGTCAGTGGGTAACACAGCGAGCTGAGCACTGCACATAAATCTTTCACTCCCTAATCCTCAGTAAGTGCCAGGTGGAGATTCTGCACCAGATTAAAGCCAATCAATATGATGTAATCCCACCTAGTATCCGTAGCTAACGCAAAGCTCTTCTCTCTGATCACTGAGGATTTTAAAATCCTGTACAGTAGTTACCAGGGAAATTACGTTCAGAAGTCCATGCATCTACTGGGTGAAAAACAAGCAACTGTGAATCTGAGAGAAGATGGTAAACCAACCAGAATTACTGCACAACCATGGTCATGGCCAGTACAACCATTTGGAAAGTCCCGAAGAAGAAAGAAACCAACAGTGTACTCAATAACAGACATCAAGCAGGTAGACCAAGGAAAACATAATAAGTTGATGACGGAAATACAGTATTGTGAGCGCTGTATAAAACATCAGCAACAACCTGCATCGGCAGAAGTGAAGGTATCACTACAGCATGTACTGTTTATGGAGATGTCATGACCAAAAGTACAAGTGCAGTACCAAAATATGGAAACCACTGAGGAGTAAGAAGAATAGTAAGGCCAGCCTTGAGTTTGCCAGAAAAGTACAAAGATGAGCCTTCAAAATTAATCAGTCCAGGAAACTGGAGATATTTATTTTATAAAGAGCAGGAGTATTGGCCCTGATAGTGGGAGAGAAGAAAACACACCAATCAAATCCAAGTGCTGTTCAGTGACTTCTGATTTTGGTGGAGTCAAGTCAAGTCAAGAGGTTAGTCCCTTTTTGAGGTCAGATGGGATACACTTCTGCCGTTGAAATGTCACTGATGACATCACTGCGCATCTACCTGCAAATCCTGCACGATGCAGTGAGCCATGTGAGCAGAGGGCAGCTCCACAAATACTAAATCTGCCTTGAGGGCTAAAACCTCTTAACTTAAATAACAATTATTGACCAAGAAAAGCAAACTGTCATATCAGTTTAGTGCTCGGCACTGATGCACAGCTCAAATAGTTAGGTCCAAAACAACAAACCTAATTTGGATCATAGACATACAAGGATAGTCAAATGAACGAGCAAGAGTGAGGTCACTTTTCTTCGGAGATGCTCACACAATAACCTGAAGGCCCAGAAGTGCATAGTCTGTGAGAGAGAGTTTTTGAAGAATGTTTATTTAATAACATACACAGCAAACTGCACCCTTTTTTTGTACACATTGGTTACATTTTAGATACACTCACAAAAGGTTCAAGTGAATTTTCAGGATGACCCTAAAATGCACTTTAACCTTGACAGTGAACTTAATTTGACCTTCTGTAAACCTACACGCCAAGGTGCTCGGCTTTTTCGTACTTTTTGCACAATCTTCTCTGACAAGGTGCATTTTAGATTCGCACGCAAGTCCAATACCACGGTCCCTCGCGTACAGCAGTTACCTGGTTCCAAACCTGATCACAACAAATTCATTTGTGCAATACCGGATTCATAGGTACAGCATAGGAAACCTGTTTATGACTTCCTAAACACAGCTTTTGACATTATTACAACCCCGTAGACATGAAACAACACACGTACAGTCACTTTTACACTCCGTTGTTTAAATCTCAATGCCCTTTGGCTTTGTGCTAAAAGCAACGCCGCCATCACTTGTGTCATAGTCAGACATGTTTACTCCCAATATCCCTGTAGTAAACAATGTGAAACAGGTGATGGTACAGTTTACAGCTGGCAGAAGCGCGCAGTGATACTAACGGACAGAAAACGCCGTTGCTTTCAACTGGACTGGACCAACTATCCCTGATAGCTTTACTGGACTGTGAGACACCTCCTGATTGGTGCACACTCTCCTGCTCTCTACATCCACTCTCAGTAAGCTATCTGCCCATCACCTGCAAAAAGTGCTCATGGGGGGCCTCACCCAGGTAAGACAGGAGGTGAAAAGAGCTCGTTGAAATCATCTTTGCAAGAGAAGAAAAGAAAGAAAGACAGCTCACACTGTTGATATGTCGCTCTCAGATAAATAGTGACGATGTAGTCCAATTAACATGTTAAGCCATCTTTGTATATAATACATGAGAAAGGGGCCATTGATACTATGCAATTTTCAATTAAGTTATTTGTGGTGTTTTGACGTTTCAAAATGAATCAATGTAATTTTCTGGCTATAGAGTGTACCAGTATACAAGCCACACCCACTAAATTCAAAAATATTTTTTTTTTTACATATACAATATTATTCAAAATAATAGTGGTGCCATGCGACTAACCAGATTAATCACTGTTATTAGTATGTTTTTATTGCTACATGGCAAACAAGTTACTAGTCGGTACAGTAGATTCTCAGAAAACAAGCATGGCCCAGCATTCATGATATGGTGACTTTACAAACACACAACTATTTTGTACAAACTTTTTTGTTTCTAGGATTTGGCAGTCATGTGAATATTAAACTAATATTTAGTTGTATGACCACAGTTTTTTGTAACTGCTTCACATCATTGTGGTTGGTGGTTGGTGAATGTCTTGGTGGTAATCCCAGAACCCGTTGGTGGACATCAACTCTGAGGGATGTCGCAAAGCTAAAGAAGGACTCAAATCGAGCCTTTTTGGCCCATGGGACTCTGGAAGAAGCTGGCATGTCAAGCTATTAACTGGCCTTTTTTGGGATTCAGTTTGGTGGCTGCAGGACAGAGTCTCTGCTTTTTTCAGATGATGTGGTCCTGCTGGCTTTATTGAGCCACGATCTTCAACTCTTACTGGATCGGTTTGCAGTAGAGTGTGAGGTGGCTTGAATAAGAATCAGCACCTCCAAGTCCAAGTCCATGGTTTTTGCCTGGAAAGGGGCCGAGTTTCATCTCCAGGTTGGGGATAAAATCGTGCCCCATGTGGAGAAGTTTAAGTACCTTGAGATCTTGTTCACAAGTGGGGGAAGACAAGATTGATAGGTGGATTGATGCAGAGCCGAAAAGGCAAAGCTTTCGATTTAGCATCCGATCTTTGTTTCTGGCGTGGTTGGGCTCTCCCTTAGAGAAAAGGTGAGAAGCACTGTTATCCAGGAGAAACGAAGCATACAACCGCCGCTCCTCCACATTGAGAGGAGCCATCTTGTCAGGACGCCTGACTAGGTGTTCAGGGCATGTCCAACCAGTAGGAGGGTGTTCAGGCACGATCCAGCACACAGACTTCGTCTCTCAAGTGGCCGGGGAACGCCTCGGGATCCAGTTGGACTAAACAGTATGGGAGAGAAAAGTATGGGTTTCCCTGCTTAGGCCGCTACCCCTGACGCCTGCTTTTGGATAAATGGTAGAAAATGGATGGATGGATGAATAGATGGCAATTATTGCACTAGTTTGACACCCCCAACAATAACCACCACTTTTCATAACAAAATGTTGTAAAAAGGACTCAAGTCCACACCTAATAAACACACCTGCTCACACTCATGTACAACTACACAAGTAATGTGTGAGCTGTGGAACTCCGTCTCGCGCCATACAGACAACAAAGGGTCATCGTAAAAGAGCCACCATGGATTTGTTTGTTTGTTTAATCAAAAGTCAAGGTATAAAGTGGTTCTGTAGAAAATATTTCCTTAAATTGCCTCTGTTGGGATCTGGAACTTGTTGAAAACGCCTCCGTTATCATTTTGATGTAAACATTGCGAGCTGTGAATGCTTAGGACATGTGCAAGCGTGTCCTGTCAAGACATGCGCAAGTATGCATAAGTTTAACCAAAACCGCAATGGCAGACCAACTGTTGCTTCTTAAGACCACGTACAGTTTATGCCATACATATCCAAAATGCAATTTAGGATATGTCCCAGCCTCATACTCAGTGTAAAAGGAAAAATAAATGAAACGCATCAAATGAGGTAAGAAATGCTTTTCTGTGCTCATTGTTTGTCATCGTCCACTAAAGGTCAGCTTTAAATTGTAATAAAATTCAAAATTTCCTGAATGAAATTAAGTAGTCTTGGTGAAACCAAACAAAGAGGTCCTTTTTCACATTACGTTGAACATTTGATTTTCTGCGGAACGTGGACTATTCTGCGGCTTCCGCCCTCTTCCATTTTTATGAGGCTTGTGTTCCGCTCAGGTCTGGAAAAGGTCTACATCCACAGGCGGGTGCCGCTTAATTAGCTGGGCCACGCACCAAGGCGAGTTGGTCACATGGGTCCAATTTGGACCGCTATAAAGCCTGCATTGGTTCAACATGCATTACTATGTGAGTATTTACGTGCCTGCTGCACTAAGGTGAAACTTTGAAGATGAAAAAAAGACGGAAGGGGGGAAAAAGATTGAAAAGCAGGAGAAAACATAACTAAAAAGAAAGGAGGGGACCCTTAACATTCCAGGGAATTGTTCCAGATGTTGCACAAATATTCTGCTGAGGCAATCCAGATGTGCGTACCGCATTTTCCCCTCCTTTTGCTTCTTCTAGATCTTTTCTTTCCAACAACACAATGAACCCTCCTTCCTTCATGTCAGTCTTCCCCGGTTTTAAGCGAAGAATGTATCAGCCCTCAGAGTGCCTTTGCACATGTATCCTGTATTAAACATCTACCCTCGTTTTCTACATCATACGAGTATGTGTGTGTGTGTGTGTGTGTGTGTTTGAGAGCGCAGGAGATTACGTGACTCGCTTATCGTTCTTTGGATCAACAATTAAACAATTGACTGGACTCTGAAAACGGCTGTGGTGGGTCAATTAAAAAAAAGCAAAATATTGAGGTAAGCTAAATAAAAACAACATGCTCCTGATTTCCGTTTGTAGTCTCTCTTTCCTGCGCAACCCCTTTCATACGCTGTCATGTCTGCAGAGGCTGCTCCTCTCCCACAGAGCGCGACCCTGCCACAACCTCCTGACCTTGCCTCTTCCAGGCAGCACATGAGCTTCTCAGCTGCTCCATGTACACAAACACGCTGTCACTACATGAACTGACTAATCACACAGGTGGCATACACGCAGTGTCATACGTGTGCAAGTGTGCTAATTTAGTAACATTTTATACACTACATTATTCATGACCAGAAAATGCGCTATATGAACCGACTAATTCGAGCGATACATTGACAATAGCATGTCGGCCAATCCAGTGCTGTAGAAATGCAAAGCCTGTGATCTGTCCTATTTAATCCTTGACTGTATCAGGTTTCCCCACTTGAGTACAGAAACAGAAATTAACCAGCTCAAAAGTGACACTTGAACTTGTCCGAGCCGTTTTTGCGGGCAACAGTCAACACTTTGGTATGCAGATCACAATGACAAAGACAACGGCCAGCATTTGGGTGCCGGCCTGTCTCTTGGTGTGCTGCAACCTGGTTGCTCAACTTAAGCACAAACCAAACATTCCATGAAAAACAGGTTATTACATTGTTTATATTATACTGCAGCGTTATTGCAAATGTGGATCAATCAATCTACAATGCACATCTCCTGCATAAGACAAAAGTGTGTCCTCTAGATTAGGGAAAGGAGAGTAAAATACGTAACAAATACAAATTATGCTAACCTAGAATTGAGAGCGGTATGGGTAACGTCGAAATACAAGGGATGCAATGGTACTGACTACAGCTATTTTAGGGCCCTATAAAATCCATTTTATTTTTTCTCAAATTCTGTTTTTTCAGTTTAAATGATGTAGAGTGTATGCCTTTTGGGTTATAGAATAAAATGCCTGCTATTTAAATGCAAAAATCTTTATATTGATTGATGCAACACATTGAGCATTTCAATTGAGAATTTCGCCCAGTAATTGAGAAATGGATGTAGCTTGACTTTTTTTTTTAATGGTATGTCACCCACTGCCCAAAAATTGCTACAAAATCTTCAACAAACTGTAATGCCCGTGCTTGTGATTAAGAAAGATAGTAGTCACGACTGTCTGTTGAATGTCTAAAACGAGATGGGTGCAAGAAAAAACATGCTTCTCACATTTTTCCATTCAGAACCTGCACCTTGTCATTGGACATTGTGAAATGCTCCTTAAATTAAAGCGGTAAAACACACCGCGGTGAAAATATACTCATACAGCTTGAGTGGCACACATACACACATGCTAAACTCAGGCAACCACGCTTGCTTTCCTTCCGTGCTCCGTCAGAGGAGGTTCCGCCAACTTTCACCGGTGTTTATTGCCATTTCAACATGTTTAGTTCAGGAGGGGCCGGTTTAGTCGCTAGGGAAATACTTACCCACACGAGTGTTCCTTCTCCTCAGGATGACAGCATTATTATGTCAATTTCCACAAGATTCCGCGTTTGACACTAAATTCCGTTTTTATTGGCCAATTGCACGAATCATGTGGTTTCATTCATCATCTCAAACCATATCCTAGGGCCCTACTATTTAATGGTGCACTCCGTGTAATAAGGAACTTTACTAAAAATAAAAGAATCACTGCATTCAAACTCTTACCATTCTATTATTCCTAAAAAAGAAACCAGTACAGTACAACAGTAGTTACCGTGCATTATTACCTTGGTATTATATTATTTTTGGACTACCATCACACTTCCGCCTGCCCAACAAACAAAGTCTACAAAGTATCCGCCCGAGTAATAACGCAAAGAAAGCTATTCAGTCTGGACGTCAAACATTTTTTAACGTGTCCAAAGTCAACATCTAGATACAATATCACAATCCGAATCAGCTTTATTCGCCATATGTGTTTCCACACTAGGAATTTGACCTGGTCAATATCACTTTCTGTTACAATAATAATAATAATAACTGTACATAGTGGGGGACAGGAGAATACTACTATACATATTTACATGGCATGTATATAATTGTCTTTATATACATGATATACTGAATAACTGTGGTATTTACAATGTTGCAGGTTACAATACAATTCACAGTGTAATGTCCAAAGAGCATGTAGTGCAAATGATCAGGAGTGCTAAAAATAGCAATAGAAGTTGACAGTGTTGACATCCAAGGTAAGGAACATAGGATGTAGTGCAAATGCTCATGGGTGCAAAATAGCAGGGGGGGTGTTAGGAGTTCAATAGTTTGACAGCCAGGGTGAAGAAACTGTTCTTCAGCCTGGTTGTTCAGGCGAACAGTGCTCTGTATCGCCTACCAGAGGGGAGGAATTGAAACAGTATGTGGGTGGGGTGTGAGCGGTCCGCAGAGAAGTCGCCTGCCCTCTTCTTGGCTCTGGACGTGTACAGTTCCTCTATGGAGGGCAGGCTGGTGTCAATGATTTTCTCTGCAGACTTGATTGCCAGATTGTCCGTTGAAGTCTGCTCTTGTCCAGTTTGGTAGTGGAGCCAAACCAAACTGTAACGGAGGAGCAGGGAACAGACTGTACTATGGCTTTGTAGAAAGTTGTTAGCAGTTCCTTTGGCAGGCTGAACTTCTTGAGCAGTCTCAGGAAGTACATCTTTTGCTGTGCCTTCTTCCGGGTCGTGTCTATGTGAAGGAAGCACTTCAGGTCCCGGGAAATGGTGGAGCCCAGCAACTTGAAGGAGTCCACAGTAGACACAGTGTTGTTGAGGATTGTGAGCGGGGGTAGAGGGGAGGCTGACCGTCTGAAGTCCACTATCATAATACCTATATGTATGTAAACCATCTGAAAAACGGATCAAGAAAGTCCAAAAATCGATATGTCTTCATTTCTCAGTCGGACAGATCCATAACATTTTAGAATGGCAATACCTCTCTGTCTAAAAGGACTTCTCAGACCACCACGTTGAGGGTGTTGTTAACCAAAGCAGCAACCTAATTATGGTGAAACACTAATGAGCAATAATACCCCTTTACAAAGACATTCTATACTTATGTTACATGTGTGATAACAGAGACAGCAAGAAAGCCAGACATAGTCTGAGTGATTTCAAGTAGTATTCATAGCAAAGCATGGCTTGGTACCTGGTGGAGAAATCATTGATAGCAATCACAGTGGTCAGATGTTTGTAGTTGGTCACCAACACTGCACATCTCTCTGGGGAGATTTTGCCCCACTCCTCTTTACAGATAATCCCATTGGAAATCTATCGATGGAGCTGAAATCCTACATTTGCAAGTGGCAGCCTTGAAAGCACTAATATTTCGAGAGTAAGTTCCAGAGACTACAGGTTCTTTATGTGCGTCTTCTACAAACCACATCTTTGTTGCATTGGCCATAAAGGATGTTTTGGGTCGCTCCCAGAGACACAAACCCAAAGCAAAATGTTTGCACTGGATTTTTGAGGGGAATCAGCGTTTTTCTCCTCCTCAATTTTGGTCCCACCTGCCCCGACACATTCTCCCAAGCCTTGTCCAAATCATTCAGATGTTCTTTGGCAAACTTCAGACGTGTGCCTTTATGGGCAGTGGTCTACATTCTCACCAGGTTTCGGACAACACTAACTTTTGGGCTTCATGGGTACATAACTGGTGGATGCGTATTCAAATATGCATGGATTTTGTGTTGGTCTTCTCTTTCTCCCGTTAAAAAGCGGTTTTATAAAAATATGAGCTGGTCATATCTTTGAAAGAGGGGAAACGTACAAAATAAGCAAGGGATTTAATACTTATTTCTCCCCACTGTAACTTACACCTGTCACTTTAAGTAAAAAAGCACAGCTTTACATAATCATGAAGCAGGTTTCAATAATATGAATACTTTCATCTGTTATTAAATGTCCATCACTGTGGCTAAGCTAGAATGAATGGTTTCTACTCTGATCATGTGTCACAACCAAGTTGCCTGCTCTTCATGTTTTTCTTGCCCCTCCCCTCCCTGCCGTAACAGCCTTGCACCTTCCTGCTGTTGAGAACATTCCAAAAACCAGGCGGCCTTGGCAAGGTGTCTAACTATAGGTGACAAAATCCTCCAGACTGTGTGTCTGTGAGTGCGCATGTACAGGTGTGTGTTTGTGTGTGTTAAGGGGCCGCACTCGGGGCGGATGTATGAACATGTCAGACCTGCAGGCGTCAACAAACAGTTAATCAGTCTTTCACTACTCTAGGCTGAGGAACAGCCCACAGAGGAACCTTGTCATCTCGCATAATATATTTTTCTCTCTCGTGCTTGCTAATTTTTGGGATATACTGTTGAAACACTGCTTTTTTTCCAGATAACCTGCATGTCAATCCTTTTCCATGTCCCTGGATATCAATCAGTAATTTGAGAAGCTTTTCTAATTGATCTGCTGTTTATCATAATTGCTGTCATAGCCTATAATCCCCGGGGGGGTACAGAGGTATTGTCCCACCATTGTATTCTGAGAAGTAGTAGAAAAGTTTTTAATTGACTAACGTCATTTAAATCTTAGTCAAATAGAATTTGCCAAAATACCATTACAGATCTGACTAAAAATCACCAATGTTCATCAGCTGCTACAGGGCATCCTCAAAGACAAAATGAGCATGAATTCCATGAAAGCCGTGAATGCAAACAGCAGGCAATACCCCAGACAACCAGATCATATTCTGTACGCATGTACAGTATAGTAGGTGGTCTGAACAACAGAAAAGACACTCATGTGTAAAAATGGTCTGTGTGATGAGAGACGGCTTGAAACATTTTTTGCTGAAAACAACAGCGAGTATAGAACAAGAAACAGGAACCCAGGTGATTTACACTCAAGCGTACATGCTGCAATGTGATCATTTTCAGCTGTTAGGGTTGCTCTAATTGCTCGAAATATGCACCTGCAAAAATTCCTCTTTCTAAAACAGAACTTACAGGTGTAATGATTCAATGCTGGATTTTAAACATAATAAAAACCATATTGTCTCTCATGTCTGTACTTTTTTGGGGATCCTGACAGACAACTACATGTCGGTATTTACTGGAGTGTACTATTTAATGCTGGGCAGCGTTCATTTTTTTTGATATGCACGCATATTTATTTAAAAAAGTAACCTCAGATAAAGTACATACAGTCGTATAAATATCAGAGCACATGAATTCACACACAGTGTGTAGTGCATGCTGAGTATGTTGTAACAGAATATAATAATTTGAAAGAGAGAGGGTGCCTCATTCTCACAAACAAATCCTTTTTTAAATAATTTTGTCAGCAAGCTAAAATCTAGAAGCAAGACATTAGGTATGTTGTTTTTTTTGTTTTTTTTTAAAGTTCCAGAAGGTCCGACTCTAACAGAAACATTCTCCAAACAGATCAAATTTTGCCATGCTAAATAATGCAATGAAGTTACAGTGCTCCCTCTCTACATAGTGTTTTAAACATTTTTTAAAAATGTTTTAATTAATAAATTATTCATTTCATTGTTGACTATGGCTTATTATTAGTTAAACAATATTGAAAGACAAGTCATATGTACTATTCTGGTCAATACAGGTCTCTGGAAATGTTAAATTGATGAAACATTACATGCATGAAGTCAGGCATGGATGAAGAGTCTGACATAACATAGTGAAAAAAGTTCTCCTCTCATTCCGTGTGGCAGTGGTACGTTTTTTACTTCTTGCCTATTCAAACCTATTCCTCCATTTAGAATAATTAAAATGAAGGTAATTAGTTAGCTCGGTAGCTTGCTATGCTTAAAGCGGCAACTGTGACGCATCACTTGAGCGATCCCATGGCCTGCAAAATAAGCGGTGTGTGTAAACAAAGCTAACAGTATTATCAGAGTGCACGTCTATATATGTCAGATTAATGTCAGACTGGCTGTCCTGTATATCAATCAAGTGACAAACATAGGGAGTGTCTTATTATTGCTTATTATGTCTACTAAATTAATTATTATTTTCAATAAAGGTGACTGAATGGGTGTTATTTCATGTCTTCAGTGCTTTAACGATGTTAAAAACTGTTTTTAGAAGGCCATAAACACATTTGTTTACGCTCTAACTATGAAATATTCCATTTATTAATATTGAATACTACTTTGTGGAAATTCATCTATCACTATCAGAGCTGGAACAAACTAAAAACAATAAATGAGGGATAACTGGAATCCATTCCAGAAAGCGAAAAGTTAATTTGTCCTTTTCTTTCCTCATTTACAGTATATGCATTTAGAATTTTTTTATGCATGTAAAAATATGTTTGTAAAACTACAAAAGTATGTTTTGAGACTTTTTGAGACTCGTGACGTATTTGTGTTAGTTTGCAAAGAACTACAGAGTCAACCGCTGATGACATCGTAAACGGGCAACAAAGCTGACAAACGGTTTCTGTTTCCATGTAGTGGGAAGCTGAAGGCTGCGTTTTGTCAAAAATTACATAAAGAACACAGTTGTACTCAGGGCACGTAATAATACCACAACAAGAAGTGTGTCATATACTGTATGTGTGCTACCTGGAAACATTTAACAAGAAAACACGCTAACCGGGGCGTACACTAACCGAGGTTCCACTATATTGGGATAATCTATGTTATTGTCAAATGTTGGACTTTGAGGTGAATAAGGTCCAGCTCCTTGCACAACAATTACCTCGGCTTCCTCCTGTCCTGTATTTAACTAGATGTTGAGTTTTCGGTTGGTGCTAGAATTTTCCCCTATATGACAGGATGCTGTTCTGGTGAGTTGCAAAAGTGCTGGAACTGGTTTGTGGTATTACCTGAGACGTAGCAACAGTAGAATGACATGCTCTGGACAACTCTTGATGCTGTGCGTTGTGTGCGTTACCTCATCACCATTGCTTTTTAGCTAAATGTGAATATATCACATAATAATGTATATTATGTAGTGCAACAGTAAAAATATATTTTTATTATAATATTTATTATAATTATTATTGCTTTAATGTAAAAAAAAATAACAGGACACTGCTCCAAACGACTAGATTCAATGAACTGGATGGTGCCAATTTAAAGGAAATTGACAGTAGGGGGATGTCTATATAAGGAAAAACACTCAAATGAACACAATGCAGCGATTCACTTGATTTGGCATCCAAGTCCATGCACTCATAACGTAATTATAAAACCCAACAAAGCCCAGAACCAGCCAATATCTTCAAGTGCTAATGTAATCTCGGAGGAAGAGATTCAAGTCATTTTTTTATTATTGAAAATGTGCCAAGAAGAGGAATGTGGAGGAGTAACAAGAGGAGGACTCTGCCTCTGACAGCTACTGATTTTATGGTTTCTTGGCAGCCTTTGAATGTTACAACACAACTATATTACGCTCCGCACGCACGTTTTACAATTCTTTCTCACGTACTGTACGATGTCTTTGTCACTTTTACCATCTTACTGATGGTGCGTGCACAACAACGCGGTGAGGAGTGCGCTGGAGGAGAGGAGGGAGAGTCGACCTTCCTCTCAGAGCGAATTAGGGGTGTGATCTGGTCAAATCCCCGCAGAAAGTACGCCTTCGCTTCAAAAGAGTGGCTGTACGCACCCTGAATACTGGAAGTGAGAAAGAAGAGCCATTCACACACTTTAGAGCACCAGCAATAAACCCTCGGACTAATGGTGCTCAGATGGCCGCTGAAAGTAAGATTTCACAGTCAAGCTTCAGCAATCTCTGAAAAAACATGTGAAGTACTGTTTGGTGCAACAAATAAACAAACAAATAATCAACACAGCAGCGAGACTTTCAAAGTTACAGTTTGGAAGCGTACACGGACAGTGCTGATCATGTCGATACTGACAAATGACAGCACAATGGAGGAAGGTCCTAATAAAAGAATTCAACTGGAGTGGACAATACTGTCTTTAAACACTTTCAGCACAACATGCCAAACGCCAAAGGCAAAATTCCTGAAATGATAGAACAGATGGGGAGCAAAGGTCAACATTTGAGGTGCAAAGTTCAGTGCGGTCGTTATCAATAAAGACCTCCTGTGAGAAGCTCCTTGCACAAATAATTAACGAGCTTATGAGTGGTTTCTTGATTTCTGAATCAGTGGGAAGGCCGACAGTTTCTGATTTTGTGCCGTGTTGAGCTTATAAACAAAGCGTTGGCTTTGACGTGCTAAAATATGCACCGGGGCACACGTAATTCAAATTAATATTTGCACTGGTCAATACACACTCTGTCATCCGCAACCCAAACACACTTGGTGGTCATTCACTGTAAATATGAAACCATCATTTCTACACTTTATTCAGCTGTTAAGTGAAGGGTGGCTGATTACAGCGGTTAGCAAATTCTCTATTTTCTTTGGAATTAAACTCCTTACGGGGTGAAATTCAGATGGGGGGTTCGGGAGAGAGCTGTCACTTGAAGCCATTAAGTCTCGCTATAAAACTCCCCCCCCAATAAAAATGACAGCTGCAGCCCCGTCCTCTCAAGGGGGGAGCAAGGGCATCACATCAGGAACACAAAACTGGACGGCAATAAAAGACAAACTTGGCCAAATGCTTTTGGCGGTGTAATTCCGTGAGCCCTTGTCCAGCACCACACACACACACACACACACACACGCACACACACCACCCGGAAGACAGACACCCTCTCCCAGTATTACCTTTGTTCCTGAGTTACAGCCAGAAAAAGAATGTAGCCCTCTGTCTCACACACACACAAATCTCACTTTCTCATCAAAGACTATGAACTTCAATGGTCTTAAGATGGTGTGTGTGTGTGTGTGTGTGTGTGTGTGTGTACCTTGTGCTCCCCCAAATAAAAAGCAATAACACAGCTAATAGTGGGACATTAGATTTGTTTTAAGATCAAGCCCTGATTAGCAGGTGGTAAATGGAGGTTATGGGGTGAAGATGCAGGACCGGACCAGCGACATGACTAACTGTCAATCATCGACACACACGGCGATCATCATTATCATCATTCATTATTAATCTGTTCCAAAAGGTCAGTGGAGAACCGAATCGAACGAAAGCAGACTTGCTAGGCACCATGTTCAGCTGTATGATAGACCGTGTACAATAAACGGACAATAATTTTCATAGAAAACCAATTACTACCAAAAAAAATTACCTTTGGTATTTTTCAGTTTACCTAAAAAATGTGGAGTACTTAAGGTGTCCTGTCATGTTAATAATACACCTATTTTTATTGCATATCACCCCCTGTTACTTTATTAGTTGGAGTACGTTTTGGTTTCAGTCTGACCTTCTGGGATGGATTAATGATGCTAACCAAGGTATCAGTGTATGTACCTGATGCATGTTGCATGTTATTGGCAATTAAATGTCACACACACAGGGCACTGCAAACAATTTAAATACTCCGCCTTTTGCCGTGAACATCTTTCTAACGTCAATACTAAGAGCGGATCCATGAGAGAAGACTTAAACCAAAGCCATGTAGTCCACTTTTAACAGTGGAATCCCACATTCAATAGCAATATCAGATACACTTAAATTTACAATAAATACAGTATATTAGTAAGATTTTTTGCGCAGTAAATAAAAACAACCTCAATAATTTTGCCGGCCCCAATAAGTTGAGATGTGCAAGTGTGTTTGTTGGCACTAGCGAGGCGCTAGTGAGTGTGCACACGGAGTGCTGCAAGTGAGTGTCGTGAGGACTGATAAGCAAGCAAAAGTAAATGGGTGATTTTACTGGAAGGGCATCCAGCGAATCGGAGTTTTCACAGGCGCACCAGCAACAGTGCAGTTGCTGCGAGGGTCGTGACACAGACTACTGATACTTGAAGCCATAGCCGTGTGAAAACATACAGTACTGCAAGTATACTGAACAAACAGAGGAAACCGTGTGGAATACTTTCATGGTGCCTGTTGTGTACAGAACACCATCAGCCGTGAACTGACATCTGCATTAACACACAATGTGAACTTCAGAGTATGTCTGGGTTATGTATCCATTTTTTATTCAGACGATAACAAAAGTGACACTGGTTCAAAATGAGAAATATTGTTATTTTTATTTAAGTCCAATTTTTGCTAAAGAAGACGGAGTCCTTTATATTTTCAATGGTGTGTTTTTATTCTTTTTTCTGTATTTTATTATCTTGTTTTATTTACTAACTCTCAATATTCCAATTGCAATGTTAAAAACTCATGAGAACTTTAGGTTTATTGATTTGGTTTATTGCTTTTTTTTTGTTTCATAAAAAAAAAATGGGTGTCAAAATAATATTGACAATAATGTTGTTTATCGGCAATAATTATCATCCAAACAAATGTGTTATGGCTTAGTATTATGCATGCACAACTGAACAAAAGTTACTATGCAATATATCCTGATAAGAAAAAAAACTAGAAGGTACATTTTGTGCAAATTCATTAAATATAAAATCAATTACACAGGAAAAGTGATTTTGGCCTTTCTAATGTACTGATGTTGCAATTTTTTTGGGGAAAAAAATGAACACAAGGTGCATTTGGTCGTTAATCACAGCGCACATTGGTGAATTTCCTCACACAAAAAGGACACACTCTCCTATCAACGCCATTCGTTCCAGCTTTATAGCTTCAAGTCAAACAAGTGTGGCGCACGGAGGAGCAGACGATCGGCATACAAACGCATCGCATAAACAGCTCTGGGGAAGAGTGTCGCTATCACACCAACAACTGATCTGTAATTGTAAGAGTGGCATTTCAAGCAGTCGCGTGTCAGAATCCCTAATGCTTTGTGACAGATCATCAGACTGAATGAGCGGCTAATCAATACACGCAAGGACTTAGAAGATAGTGGCGTCCTTGAAGTGGCCAATTAACAATCAGACCTACTGAGCGGACCTTTAATGGAGCACGTTTAAATAGAAATGGCGATTTAAGGAGCATCGGATTAGCACTATAGGCAAGCAAGAAGCTGCTGATGCAGTATGTGCTGCCGCTCGAGGGAAACGATGAGATCCATCTCCAGTGGAAAGGTCTTGCACGGCACTTCAATAATTATACCGTACATCGAAGTTAACATAAAACCACAGCTTTCAGATGCTCGGGGACGCGGTGTGCGCTACCTGTATCAGAACAAGGCTGGATGCGCACAGACAGCTGATCATACATGTCCAAGTGTAATGTGATGCTGCGGACGAAATCACGGCTTTCTGAGGGATGGCCTCTACAAGTGGACAAGGGTCACTTTGACAGACTTTACGGTAGCACACATCATGTAATGATTTACAACGCAAAGCACGACCAGCCTGGAAATGACCCGGGGAGGTTACAATAAACTGAAAGCATACTTTTTAAAGCTGAAGAAGTTGGTGTTTTATTTGTTTCGGACACGCTGAACAAGTTGCACACATTATTGAACATGTCCGAAAAGGGGGATAGGACGGAGCGGAGCTTATTTACACCTCGCCGTGTTTACTACAGATCACTCGTTCACATGTGTTGATTTGTCATTCATTTCATTTTCCCGGAAGATCGGCTGGCGACCAGTCCGGGGTGGACGAAGCCAGCTGGGATAGGCTCCGGCATACCCGCCACCCTAATGAGGATAAGCGGTCTAGAACATGGATGGGTGGATGAAGGATCCAGGAATTTAGGTGTGCTGCCCCTGCACTTCTCCCCCCAATGGAAGTCAAAAGAGGGGCAAAGTCCTGGAAACTACTGAAACGGGCAGAATACAGTAGAAGGAGAGGCTTACGCAACAGAGGACAACTCGTTCCATTCAATCCTGTCTTCATTAAGACCACATTAGCGGGGCTGGGACTCTAAACCCGGACTTTAAGTTCCGCACAAGGTCAAGGTGGCACGAAAGCAAGAAGATCCGTTCGGAACTCCACACAAAGTAGCGCACGCCGGGAGCGCGCACATCTCCCCGCGAGTGAGACGTCACTCCGAGCGGATTGTCAGCCTCTCGGGCGGCAGCACTGCGGAGCGACGGCGCGTTGGAACCCGCGGCCGTGCTGCGTTCTCCGCGAGGGGAGGAAAGAGAGCCCCGCGACCGGGCTGTAGTTCGACAAGTCGCCGTCAGAAAGAGAGGAAAGGAAGGACATCCCAAGCTCGGCGTCGCGGAAAGACGCGGAATAACAACTCACCCAGCGACAAGAACGGTTTGGTTTCCATTTCGGACGAGCAGGTTAGCTCATGCCAGCTGAGACCACCACGCTTGGGAGCTTTTTCGAGGACACCGGGCCGCTCTCGCGGTAGCCGGTGGGGGCGGTAAAAAGTGACGGGGCGACGCTTAATAGTGTCCTAAGATGAAGTTCCGGGCTCTGCCGCCGCCGCCGCCGCCGCCGCCGCTGCCGCTGCCGCTGCTGCTCTCCGCGCCTCCCTCGTGCGTGCTCGCTGCACGAGTCCAACTAGTGCCGGAGCTGCACTGCGAAGGGACCCGCGCGGGGGTACTCCCGCCCTCCGACTGCACTGCAGCGACGCCACGCACGGAAGCCTTCGCGTGAACTCCGGGACGGCACGCGCAACACTGAGATGCACAAGCGAGCATGCGTTTGGTGCGTTTTCAGATAAATCCGGGGGTCCTTGTTTGTGAGGGGGCGGTTTTATTCTCTCACCGGTGACAGAGCAGGAAAGGGCCGGGAATAAGTTGGCAGGAACATTTCAAACAGAGCACCCTGTCATTCATCATCTCCACCGACACTTCTAACTAGTTTGTGAGCCTCACATACAGACTGAGGAAAACTGCATGGCCCCCATCATTGAACCTGCATTGAAGTTTAGATGTTTAAACTCGCCTGATAACACAAGCGATTGGCCGATCTCTGCGTCTAACCTACAAGCACCTTCGGGTAACAAACAAAACACCCCGTTGTGGTTAGGATTGGACCAAACCATATCCTGGAATTGTCTGCCAACTGAATCGGAGTCGTCATTTTCTCAGTTGTGTAGCTTTCGGAAGCCTGATTGAACGGGTATAAGCCGGCTAACCTTTTTATTCATTCATCCATTTTCTATACCGCTTATCCTCATTAGGGTGGCGGGGATGCTGGAGCCTATCCCAGCAGACAGTGGGCGGGAGGCGGGGTACACCCTGGACGGGTCGCCAGTCAATCAAAGGGCTTTCATACCTTTTTATATCATAACTTCAAAATACAATTCATCGATATTTTCGTAGATATTATTGATGCCGATTTTGGTCATAATGTTTTGATCAGCCAGCACAGAAATACAGTAAATCCTTGCAGAACAATGGACTCCCCCGATATAATGGAAACGTGTGGCACTCTAAGCAGCATAGCGTCTTGCTCCAATGTCTTCACGCTCTCCTTCGTTCAAAGTGTGGTTACCTTTCCAGGTTCGGGGTTCACGGCGCAGCAAGATTCTAACACAGCCCACATTGGGCATCGCTTGCCCACATGGGCGTGACAGGCAGAAGGCCAAGCAGAGAACCTGAAAAATAATTTCATTCGTCAGACTACTGAGACCACGAACACTTGGAGCCCCGCTATGTGGAAGGAAATATTTCTCAGACGTAGCTCCACCAGACAATCTACCCTCAGAAGAAGAACTTGTTTCAATCTATGGAAAAAAGAAGGGAAATATCTTTTTGTCTAGGTTTAAGTGATTTTATGATTTTTTTATTTTTTTCAGATAATAAAGCAATGTGGCAAGGGATTTTGGGCCCCATAAAAAAAATCATGTGGGACCTGGCCTTTTTAATATTTAAATATTTTTGTGGGAGGGGGCTGGCAGTTAGGGGCACTCGGAATTGTCCTAACTTTCCCTCCAAATGGCGCCGCCCCGAGCCCAATAGCGCTCTTCATAGGTAAACTCAAAACTGTACTGTTATCCATGTGATCGGTATTGGCAGTGCTTGGGCGATCTCACTCAGGGATGATTGGCCTTGGAATCCGCAGCGTAAAACCCCGATCAAAGCAAAACTAGTACTGCCCACTGATAATGAAATACGGGTATTGGGGAATTTATTTCCAACATACATGCAGGTTACAGACAAAAGGAGTAGGAAGAAGCAGAGCTTATTAATCCTACCCTGTCTCTGTTTCAAATCAATTGCTAACACATTTGTTCGCATCCTGTAATTAACATGTGCTAATTACCTTATCCTTCCATATAATAAAAGCAGTTGTTTGTAAAAAATAATAAAAATCTTTTGTTGTATATTATTATCCAATGCAATCGTTTGTGGTCTTTATAGTTAAAGTTCTCCACTTCTACGTCTTCCTGTCCTGACGTCTTTTGTGCTGTACTATGCATGGCATTGAAAGTAGATACTCGGGTTCGTACTTCCAGGAATTCTTGCTGAGCAGGCCCCTGCAACCCACCAAAATATTGGTGGGTTGTTAAAGGTTGCATCCTCCGTTTTCTTTGCTGTCACGGTGTCGTGATCCTTATTATTTGTCCAGGTCTTTGACCCCTTTCCAAACAGGCGCTCTTGCCTCTTCTGGCCCTCCATAGAGCTTGACTATTTTGGTCCATTTTCCAACTGGTGCAACTATAAAGGCTTTCTCTATACAATTCCGTTTCATTCAAGGAAATCCACTTTCTACATTCACTAATGTTTGCTTCATTAACGCAGTGATCTGCTAACATGGCACAAAAACCCATGAATTTATTCAAGATGCATAAAAGTTTCTGTAGATAGAGCACACAACCCTATCCCCGCAGCTAAACCCCCAGCAAGTGGCAGCATGTTGGGTTTGCATAAACGCATTCAATCTCTGTTGTTAAATCTCTACCAGCTCACTCTCATGATTCTGGCTCCTCTGTATGTTCAGAGCATGACAGTTCCTGCCTCATCCCTATTCCATCCATCTTGTGAGCACCTCCCATACTTTAACACAGGAGCGTGCGCAAACTCGGTTTGGCAAAATGTTCCTTATTGTTCCCAGATTGAAGCGGAGGATTACATGTTGTAAACTCTGCATTCACCTCACGATAAAACTCGATATGCTGTGCGTGCAGGAGCAATGTAGGGCATACATGTGCCTCCTGCAGCCTTCCTCCAGGTCCCTGTGATGAGCATGCTCTTCTTAAGCACTGAAAGGTGTTCGCCACATTTGCACTGAGGCATGATACATAATTAATGCATTGCATGGCACATCAAAGATCAAAGGAAGTTGTTTCAATAAAAGAGAAATCTAAAGCTGACACGTATTCAAGGAGAGTATGTGTTTATGTAGGGAGCAAATATGACTCCTGGAAAATGGATTATGTCACATGAGCCTTAACATTCATTTAGCTTAAGAATTAATAAACCCCGAGGTTGCTGTTGTGTTTGCAGTGATGGTAAGTGACACAAATCTAATCACAAACTAGAGATGGAAGGTAGGAAGGGGGCAAAAGCCAAATTAGTCCCCAGTTCAGGGGGTTGTGTCGCCTCGGGCCTCCACTCTGTAATAGAAGACAGACGCAGACATCATCTTCAAACCTTGCTTAGGCCAAGTTCTCTCAACATGATCTTGCATCATGATTAATAGTGTACTGACCCGTCACCTCCATCCATAAATTCTCTGCAGGATGTTTTAGCTCTCTTCAACACTTAGAACCTCTTTTAACGATAGACTGCTGTCCATATTTAACTGTTATTGCATTTTCTCTTTGCACGGTTCCCCCTTGTCCTCTCTGCTTTGCTGTCTTATTTCCCCACTTTAAGCAATGGGTTTGGCCTCAGGGGATGAGAGACCACCACTGTTACGGTGAACTCTGCAATGGTTGCTTTGACAGTCCCCTCCTCCTCTTTCTGCCTCTCTTAAAGTGGGTGATAAATGAGACAAGGGCCTTTTGGTCTCCTTTGTACTTTGACCATTCATGACAAGCTCATCCGTAAAAGTGATTATGGCCTTTTTGGTGGCAATGACAATGGTTTCCAATCCAGAGGAATGTACGGCTAAATATACAAGACTTGAAAGGCTGCAACTCATATCTGGATTAACAAAACGCATTAACAAAACTGATATAGAAGAACCTCCGTAAATGGCTTAGCGTGTCGATTTTCCCTTTTCACTGTTCCATACTATGTCCATCCGAAAAAGGACGTTTCTCATCACTCCATGGATTCAAACAATACGAAAAGGTTTAGCTCATTTGGAACGACTATGGCTACGATGGCTAAAGTCCACGTCAGGTAGTAGGCCTGCGACTCCAAAACCAGTTTTCCCACGAGATCATTGTCTCCAACTTTCAGCCGTCCATCCAAGGTCGATTGAAGGGGAATTTGAAGAGTTCATTCTTTATACACCAGTAACACCCGCAGCAACACCGTTAAGAGAACTCAATCTTTTTCTGGTCTGGTTTCCCATACATTCGTGCAGTTGGACCACCACAAATAGATTTGACGCTATCTGGCCTACCATCATTCATAGGCACAGTACCACTGTCTGTGGCTTGGTGCTCCATCTCTGCACAGTGTACGACATCGGGACCCGGTCTGCCGGAGAATAAAAAGATGTAGCAGGAAAAACCAGCCTTACCAACTCAGCGAGCATTTAGACCCATGTAAGTTCAATTCTCCCAATTCCTTTTAAATGTGGGTTTGACTGCGAAGTGAGTGAAAAAGTATGAAATGGGGAACATACAAGCATTTGAGATCATCAGGGCGTTTGCTGAGGTGTTCGGCATTGTCCTTTCCAAGGGAAGGTCTTCACCGTCACAACGTCGGGTTCACATTCCTTAACCCCTGGGTCAGGGCTTTGTCTGAGGATAGCAATGAGGCGACTTCCCTTGCGGAAATCAACAAGAGCTGACAGACCGGACAGTGGAGATGCACACAGAGGCAGGAAGAGGCGCCATCCAGTCCAAAACTGGTGGCTGCAACTCATACACATTAGCTGAATGCAGATGTACTTCATCCAAGGTTGTGCTTTCATTGTTGGGTCTGGAGCTGACATTTCCACATCATTTTGGAGGGTTTGTGCACGATCCAAGGAAAAAGAGAAGCTTTTCATTTATTTACTGGATCATCTCCAGGCCAAACATTTATGCGATATCCGGAAACTTAAGTAGAGATTTGACATTTCTCCCCCTATGTTGTATTTAGCAGCATGCTCACCAACCTTTCACTAAAGGAACATGCCTGAGAATGTTTTTTCACCAGGATGGTATTATTTTAAACACATTTTTAAATATCCATATTGCCGTCTTGCAAAACACAGCAGGGGATATTCCTGTGGAATTGCATTTGTGTTGTGATTAAAGTTCATTCAAGGTTTTAGATAAGAGTATGAAAACTTGTGTGTGTTGCTATCGGGACCCCCCGATTCACCTAGCCCCACGTTCCACCCACGCTTAAGTCCTTAGAATGAGGTTGGAGAGTTCTAGCCATTGAGCTAAAAGCCCGGACTGTCAAGTTGAAGTTCAGCATGAGTCTTAATGCGACGGGAAGGGAAGTTTACCGACGTCCATTTGTTACACTACGGTGGTTTTCTTTTCAAGTATGTGACTTCAGACCTGCGGAGTGTCCTAATTGTATCCACGGGGACCGGACTACAAGAATATGTGAATTTGAATCTATTTGTGAAGCAAACCGCCAACTGGTAACGACGAAATGATCCTATTAAGATATAAATAACTTATAATCATCCTATTTCTTTTGGGGAGCACCATTCATGTGTTCCCCATATTCTATATCAATATCTACCATATCATAGGCAAATCTCCAAAACAATTTCAGGCCTGTCGTCACTCACAGAGCTCATTCCATTGTCTGGGATAAAAGCTTTTCATGATCTCTTCCCCTCAAATGGAGTCGACAAATTGCACGAATCAGAGGCAGCACCTTTTTTCTTAGCTTTTTTTTAAGAACAGCGTTTTCCTAAATGATCAGAGGCAATTCTGCTGCAGGCCGTTATCAATATTGAACATTACATCAGGTGTACATGCTGGCTTTTGAGTGGCGACTCAATGGGAACATCTGAAAACGCAGGCATGCATCTTTCTCTAATATCATATTAAAGTGAAATTGGCTACACTCAAAGAGACGGAGCAATAAATCTGATCAGCACTTGGCAGAAGCTGGTTTTACAGCACAGGGGAGAATCGCCATCCCTGTAGAGCATATTTTACTTAAAAGCGAGTCCAGCGTTATTGCATCATGATGGAGCTGCTGCTGCCAGCAGATGAAGATAGGGAATAATTCGGGTTGAAAAAGGTGAAGTCAAACCTTTCTTTTTCGGGGGGTGGTGCATTAAAATGAGTGAGCATTTCATGCATTTTTTAAAGAGATGCCATAAACGCATTTGCTTTGAAATAACATCCACATGACGCTCCGACGTTTGCCATCCAACACATCGATCAAAGAAAATACGGCTTCACCTTCACGTGTCCTCATCATTTTGACTTTCACGTCGTTGGAACTCACTTTAGTGTGATTGCTGAAAAGCACAACGTTGAGTACAATGGCAGGCAGGCGCCCGCCATAATGAAACGGGAACGACAAACACCGTCTGCACGTTACTTTGTTCTTACGCAGATGTTTGTGCCACATACAAATGTGCAGCTTCCCAAACTGTGCCATTGCCAGCACTATTTAATTGGATTCTTATTTGTGAATGTAATAAGACCAACCTGTTTTACTTGTTGATAGTAGAACACACGTTTCATTGGAGCTGACTCATATGTGATATAGGTTCCTAGGGTTCTTTCCTCCGTCACTTACAGTACAGCACAGCAGGGAGAGAGCGCAACTCTGTTGGACTTCAGCTGGGTAAACATTACCCACAGAGACCAGAGATCTTGTGTATACACAGGGAACTGCACTCATTTAGCAAGGGGGCCCTCACAGCCACAGCAAGGATAGATGGTCCAAGGGCGACAGGGGACCACCTCGTCTGCAGAAAACACAAGCTATGATCCACCAGACACCAAAAACCAAGGTGTTGATCTGCAACTCTCACCGCTGCTTCCACACACAGATACTTGCTTGATTGCCCGGGAAGGAAATGGACCCATCGGTGCTTGAAAGAGTCATTTTGACTGAGAGGAACATTGCAGTGAAGAGGAGTAACATGACACCTCCTCAGTGGTTTACTCACTTGGAAACCAGCAGGGACAGCCATGCGTACACAAGACGGCAGTTAATGAATATAAAATGTGAAAAAAAACGTAATGGGATCAATGGCTTTTATTCGACTGGAGTACATTTGAGGCCTGTAGAGATATCAGGGCATCTGGGGGCCCCTGGGGATGAATCATATAGAAAAGTGCAACTGTGTTCTCTTCTGAAAACTATTCAGAAGCACCACCATGTCAGCATTCACACCTGATTGCTCAAAGTGAATTGGAAAGTCTCACTCCACAAATGTAAAGTGTTTTTGTTTCTAATGAGTCCCTCATTGTCCCAATTTTTTTTTTTTATATAAGATCATATTGTCTCCCCTCACTTGCATCGGGAATTATTTCGATGTGTTCACCACCAGATGAGCTCTGGTCTTGTCAGCAGACTCCTGTTGAGCCTCCCTTCCTTCACACATGATCTGCGAGCATAAGGCTGGTTGCATTTGTGTGCGTCTGGGCCACACTCTCACTGGGATTTACGACTGTTCTCACGCTCTCCCCTTCTGTCTGTCTGCTGGTCAACTGCCATGGTGAAGGCGGCTACAATAGCGAAGCGTCGTAAATCTGGACGCTCCCCACCTCTGTCTCCTACTTCAAGGGGAAGCCTGTCCTGTTGCAAATGTGATTAACCCTCTTCCTCTCCGTCCGCAATCCGCGGCACACACCCTTCTACCTCCATCCTCTTCCCTCAAAACAAGTCAAGGAAAAACACTCTCCGTCTCACCTCAGAGGTAACCTGCGGGAAAGCTCCGAGCCCGGAATCTCAAATAGAGATTTAAAAAAAAACCCAAAGCAAATTGCCGAATTTGAGTTGTAAAATCAAGGACGACGGAGAGAAAAAAAGTATAAATGATTCACACGAGATGAAAAAAACCAACATGGGAGTGTAAGGAAAATGTTTTTTAAGCTGAAGTGAAAATGTATGAAACCCGAAGCGTCCTTGTTCAAGTTCAGGTTTCCATATAAAGTTCTTCTCCAGAGCCCATTGAAAAAGTGAGAAAAGTTTTCAAAGAAAGAAGCCATCACGGTGAGAGCGATGCATGTTATGGTTGGCGCAGGGACTTGTGATGCAGGTTTAGTGCAAAGCAGTGTTCATTGCAATGTAATGTCTCTTTTACCGCAGGGAGTGCGCCCCTCACGTTCCCGCAACCATTGTATAAAATACCGCACAGACATTGTTGTCTAAAGACGGTATGTAGCAACACAAGTGCTTGTCGTAGCCAACGTGTCCAAATTCTGGCCAAAGTGTTAATATTTGGTGCGGGCACCTTTGTCAACTGGCAAGACTTTGGTGGTCCTCTTGAGTTCACCAGTGCTACACGAGTTTTTAGTGAAATCACCTTCCGCTCCTCTTGCAAAGCCGGTGGGCGTAAGACGCCTCCACTCCTCCACAGGTGCTCAATTTGAGTCTGGTCTGGAGACATCCTTGGGGACGTCATCTCCTTCACCGCCAGCTGCCTCAGCAAGGCACTTAACTGGGATTATTATGATGTTGGAGAACTGCCATGTGGCCCGGTTTCCAAAGGGGGATCACGCCCCGAATGAACTGCAGCCCCGGACCACAACGCAGCCACCACCGTGCTTGACATGCTTGACACCACCATGCTGGCATCACAAGAATGATCTTGTGTGCCAGCTGATTAGACAACAATGGCTGTGTGCTGGGTACTTTCCAGTGGGTGGTAAATCAATATCGAGATACAAGCTGGACACTGACAGTGCCCAAGTATGGGGCAAATTCTCCAAACTTGCTGACTAAAAACATGGCAAGGGAGCCAAAGTTTTAGGTCGACGTGCACTCAAAACGGTTTTTGCCGTGTTCAATTACCAACAGATCTTAAAAAACATGTAAAAAGATAACCGTACAATGTTACGTTAATAAAACATCGTGATGATTGGACACCACGTGTTTTTGAAGTATCACTAAATATTGAACTTTATCATGTTTTACACGCCGCACGGTGGTCGAGTGGTTAGCACATTGGCCACACAGTCAGGAGATCTGGAACACCTGGGTTCGAATCTCCGTTGGGCATCTCTGTGTGGAGTTTGCATGTTCTCCCCGTGCGTGTGTGGGTTTTCTCCGGGTACTCCGCTTTCCTCCCACATTCCAAAAACATGCATGTTAGCTTCATTGGCCGCTCTAAATTGTCCATTAGAGTGTGAATGTTTGTTTGTCTATATGTGCCCTGCGATTGGCTGGCGACCAGTCCAGGGTGTACCCCGCCTCTCGCCCAAAGTCTGCTGGGATAGGCTCCAGCGTCCCCGTGACCCTAATGAGGATAAGCGGTACAGAAAATGAATGAATGATGTTTTATTCACACAGACTTTTTTTTGCGGCCGATGTGTGTCAGAAGCAACACAGACGATGGCGACGGCGGTGGTCACGAAAGGTATTTCTATTTCCAAAGTTTCTGTACTTCCACAGTATTATCCGTGTTGCATACGTTTTGCGTTTTTGGCATGCTGAACAACAGCAATGACCTCCTAATGACCCAAGAAAATTATTCTTGTCAGGTTTTTATCGCCTTTTCCCCCTCCAATATTCAGGAATAAATCATCAATGAAAAAAAGCCCAATGGTTAGCCATGCAAAATCACTGAAAAGAAACAACATAGAAAATACCAAGTATGAACTGATACGTGTTGTACACCATTTGAAATGCTACATTGAAAATCTATTTGAAATGCATTATTTAACAAATAAGCCATTTTTAACCTACAATGTGTCATTCTAATGTTTCCTTCCTCACGTCCGGTTTTCTACTTGAAACTCCGGGTTTTGAATGTGAGTGGAATAGGAAATGCCCGGAGTCATGGCAATATTCGGTTAGGACTCACTCGCCTTCCACACCTTTAAACACTGATGTCATAAGCCCATCGCGTATAATCATTCACGGAGGGAAGAGGCGCCACTTTCTTCCACGCTCCTTGTTTCCCACACTCTTGTCAAAAATCTTGATGAGGTCTTTATTAATACAGCAATATCACGGGTGAACTCCTTTTGCTACACCTGTTTGATGTAGCCTCCGGGATGTATTCTGCACGCGCTCCGCTTCTTTTATTTATACTTTTCAGCTGCAGAGGAAAATAAATAAATGACACAGCAACACTCTTTATGCAAATCTCATTTCACATGCATCTTATGTCCTGCCACGCTTGTTTGACAGCCCACAGCTCCAATTGCGGGGCAAATGACAGTGCAGAGGCTTAATATGAGCGATTTTCTCTGTAATAATAATGCGATTGAGCACAGTTTTTGCACAGCACAAAGGGGCGCATGAAAAAGAGAGGTTTTGGAGTTAAAGTGCAGACAATCACAGAGCCTTACTGGGCCAGTCCCCCTTCTACCTGGGATTACATGGTAAATAATTGTCTTTGCTGATGGGGCACGTTCTAAACTGTGGTTTAGAATGTGAATGCATCACATTTCAGTGGGTGAAGTTTGCTATCGAATTGCTGGAAAGCACTGGTTTTCAAACTGGGGGGGTGTTTTTTTTTTACTTGTGGTTTTTTTTTTTATTTTTTTTTTTTTTTTTTTTTTTTTTTTTTTTATATTTTTTTTTTTTTTTTTTTGGGGGGGTTAAAAACATTTTATCTCCAAAAAGTTTGTGGTATTTATTTTCAATATTCTGAAGTCACTGCGTCACTACGGCTCTCATCAGTATTCAGTACATTGGGCTATGCAAAAAAAAAGCCAAGATGCTTTATATCAATGCTATTTAAATGTTTTTTTTCTGTAAAATATTTACAGCATAAGTAATATGATATTACCATTCCACCAAATATGTGTCATTTGTTTCCCCGGGCAATAGAATGTATAAATGCGCACTAAAATTTACTGTAAAATACGTTTTTTATTGTGAAAATGTGTCCTGCATATTGATCTGATTGCATTTTTAATAATTGATTGCATTTCTCCTTTTTCAGCCTCCGAGCCACTTTGAAAATGACCACCTCCCAAAGAACAGCCAGCTTTTTTGGACATAACTTTTGTTATCTTTCCACTGAGTTAGTTTAGCCGTAGAAAGACCAGAACAATTCAAATGAAAGTTGCATATCCGTGTGTTGCGATGAAACATCTGTCTGTTCGTCACTTTGCCTTGGAGGCACAACAGCAAATCAGGAGGCGAGCTAAATGTCCGCTGATTGGTGTCACATGACGTCTACAAGCGACGTTATTGGGTGACCCGTGCTATCGACCCACGCCACCTTCGCGATGGGCGTAGCGGGCTAACTTGCAACATGCTATAAGGGACATGGTCCACACAAAGTTGCATTTTGCAAGTTGCTTATATTTTATGTATTTGCTAATTTTATGCTAAATACTCACTCCTGTTACTTAAATAAGGGATTTTTGCTCAGGGAACTAAATTGTAATATAGTTCCCTGAGATGTGCCAATTCACATTTTGAGAAGTTTAATATTTGTACTATCAGATGTAAAAATTCAAGTTTATTTTAAGAGCGTTGCAAAGAGCAAATGATACTCATTCAGTGGAATGTTTTTAGGACATTTTTTAAAAGTCAAGACTGAGCTTATGTACTCAAACAATCACACTAATTAAAGCCTTTGTTGTTTAATAATAAGAACAATAGTGCTCTCTTTCATTAGATGGCATAATTGCATGGAAGTACGGGTGAGGCAGGTCTCCACCGACCTGGCATGGAGAAGCACCGCCTTAGCAGGCACAGGCAGTTGTTCTGTTTCTCTTTGCAGCTGCAAACAACACATGCAGCAAATACTGTTATTGAGCTGTAGCTGAGATCCAAATCATTTATTTTCCATAGTTGGGGTGCAGAATAAAGAATGTTGACATGCTATAATCCTGAAAGTGGATCTGTAGAGCCGGTGGCTTATTTGGTGCAGATGTAACACCTTCATTGTCATGGATTTGGTCGCCAGAAATGGTACTCACATAAGATTGCTATGAATGTATATGTTTTGATTCAGAATGCACATAAAATAATAATAATACATTTTATGTTTTTTGCACATTTTAGTATTATCAAAGTTCTGCAGAGTGACCGGAAGTAAGCCACCCCAGGACAGCTGTAACAGTAGCTTATTAGGATTGTACAATACCAGCATACAAGCTGCCCTCCCCTGGACCAATGGACCAAAGAAATAGATATATGGAACATAAATAATCAGAATGGCTCGTATAAGACTGGAAATAATCCACAAAGTCAGAAAAAAATGCAGTGATGCAGAACTGCAAAGAACAAATGCTCAGTGTAAGCACTGGCCTGGGGGACCCAGAAGAAGAAGTGGGAATTGCACCCAAGTCCGGCCACTTCACAGAGTCAGCTGAACACTTGCCGCTTTGGTGCCTTGCTCAGGGACACCTAAATAGCAGTCAGTAAAACCACCGCGCCACTGCCTACGGACATTTGGCAGATCGTCCCTCTGGTGTCCAAACCATTTCCATCCATCCATCTAAATACATGGTTTGTTTAGGAACCCACAAGACTGTGATGCAAAGTAAAAAGTTATCATTTACAGGTTCATATCTTAAATCCTCTTTTATTGTGAAGATGTTGATTCTGTCTAATCATCAAAGTGTATCTAATTCAGTGTCAGTGGATGTGCCCATGAAGATGTGCTTGAAATGAACATCCAAAAGTGCCTGAATCTCGTGTCTGCGACAATCCCGGCAGAACGTCGACATCAAAGTGCAATCAGCCGTCACGCGTGTGCTTCTTGGACAGTTACCTCCGCTCAGACACTCGGGCTGTCATTTACCGAGCACGGCACGGCGACACAATCAAAAGCAGGACACATGGAGGTGCTGTCAAGGATTTTTTTCCCTCTTTCATTGAAATGCTGCCTCCCCAACCTCTTCATTGCCCCAACGCTTGAACAACAACAACCACGCAGATGAGTACATCACTCCGCCGTTTGCCTTCCGAGAGTACAGGATTCGCCAGGCGGCCGACGCCATTGTCTAAGTAGGGTCAGAGGCAGGTCAGCTCCCAGGGATCTTAAGAAAGAAAAGGCTCTGGCCTGCCTTCCCCGACGTCTGCACGCCCTCACTCCCGGCCTGTCCTCATCTCTGACCACTCTGCACCCCACCACCCCCCTCAAGACCAGAGATGCTCTGGAGGTCAGCAGCCTATTTACGAAGACACTTGGCTCTCCACAGGGGGTGAGATATCCTTTACAACCGGCCCTGTCATCTGGACAGTGACTAATGAAGCCAGCTTGGTGACAAGTACGGATGAGCAGCCCCGGGCTGGTTTGGGTTGCATTGCCCCACTGCTAATGTGGCTCTGACTCTGCGACTCCTGCCTCAGCAGGTTCTCAAAGTAGAGTGTCATCACATGTGGGTTCTCAGACTTAAACACGTCGGCTTTTGTTTTTTTTTTAAATCAAGCTGAGGGCCATGTAGTCACTGGCAGCAAGTAGCTGCAAACACTGAATTCCCATGTCCCGATGCTTCATTGGCACCCACACAAAGGAGGGAGATGAATGAGCCCAAACAGCCGGATGAGACTTTAACACGGACAGTCGGTCCGGTGGGAGGAGCAGCACAAATTAAATGACACAGTTTTTGGAAGATAATTGAAATCCTTATGATTTCTTTGTAGATGAAACAACAACTTCTTGGGGAATAAAAGATCGGAAGTATCGAGAGATGTAAACGTGTCTTTATTATTATGGATAACATAAATGTGGTGTTTGAAAAGGGTTGGGCCCGATAACATTACAACTTGTTTGTGTTGGGCTTGCAGGGAGAGATGGAGTGCTTCTCTACACTCCACGTCCTAACAGAACGGCAACAGGAGAAGCTCTTAGCTGTTTGATATTTGAGCTGCCCTGTAAAAGAACTGTAACAGGTTAGCAGTGTAGAGAGTGGCCGACAGCAGCTCCTGTGTGACTTTTCACTCCTTTTGTTCTCTGCTTGTTAAAAAAGCGACTCAAGTGTGTCGTGAGTCTCCGTAACTACAGTATAAACAGCAGCAGTAGAGTAGTATCATACTCTAGGCGTCAGTAACATTACATTGATGAGAGAATAGCCAGCAGGAAGTATGCTGTCAGTGCTAATGTGTGAGTCTAACTTATTACTTATTACGTCTTCTATATTTGTTAGGTCAAGTGTAAATGTCAGTCTATGGTTGTTAGTTCATGTCTAGAGGGCTGTAATAATTTCAAATATTCAGAAGGTCATCAACAGGTTTTCTATGCTGTAATTATGAAAACATTCCATGTCTTAATATTGAATCCTAAAATTCACTTATCGTAATTGGGTCGGGAACCAATTAACCACGATAAACAGGATACGGCTGTATTTTATTATTGTCAGATATTATTACTTAAATGTTTCTGCTCATAAAAAAGAGTTAACTATTAGTCAAAGATAACATCATTGAACACAAAATGATGACTGCCAAGACTTTTGGGAAACAAAAGTAGAACTTTTTGGAAGGTGCGTGTCCCGTTCTATCTGGCGTAAAAGTAACACAGCATTTCATAGCAACAGTCAAATGTGGTGGTGGTAGTGTGATGGTCTGGGCTGGTTTTGCTGCTTCAGGACCTGGAAGGCTTGCTGGGATAGATGGAAGCATGAATTCTACTGTCTAGCAAAAAATCCTGAAGGAGAAGGTCCGGCCATCTGTTGGTCAACTCAAGCTAAAGCCATCTTGGGTGCTGCAGCAGGACAAGGACCCAAAACACACCAGCAAATCCACCTCTGAATGGCTGAAGAAAAACCAAATGAAGACGTCGGAGTGGCCTAGTCAAAGTCCTGACCTGAATCCCATGGAGATGCTGTGGCATGACCTTAAGAAGGCGCTTCATGCTAGAAAAGCCTCAAATAAAGCTGAATGACAACAATTGTGCAAAGATGAGTGGGCCAAAATTCCTCCAGAGCGTGTAAAAGACTTGTTGCAAGTTATGGCAAACGTTTGATTGCAGTTATTGCTGCTAAGGGTGCCCAAGCAGTTATTAGGTGCAGGGGCAATGACTTTTTCACACAGGGCTATGTGGGTTTGGATTTTTTTCTCCCTAAATAATAAAAACATTCATTAAAAAACTGCATTTTGTGTTTACTTGTGTTATCTTTGACTAATATTCAAATGTGTTTGATGATCAGAAACATTTTGTGTGACAAACATGCAAAAGAATAAACAGTCAGGAAGGGGGCAAATAGTTTTTCACGCCACTGTAGATGCCATGCAATTTTCAGTCTAATAGAAGGGGCTTCTTGACACACACTCACATAGCACAATCAGAGCTGTGGAAAAATACGGGGAGACAGGAAATAGATGTGTTGTTCTCACTTACAGAAGCTCAACTCTTACCTTCTAGAGGGACGCAGCAACTGCTCTATGAACTGTCATTCCGGGTTCCTTCTCACTGATGATAGACTCCAGCGCAGTAACCTAATATATTGCTTTTCTTTGGTATTTTACAAAACCTTTTAAATGATGTGGTCATTGACTACTTTTCCAATAGAAATGCCGTCCAAAGGACAGGAAGGGCTAAAAGGATATGACTGTATTGTCCGACGTGAAATGAAAAGGTGGCTGTTATCACACAAATATTGGGGTTACATCTTTACACTCCGTTTTGAGCAAGAGAAAGGTCAATGACCTTGGATATTTTCTCTGCATACGTACTCACATACGCATCCACTCTGTTGCAAGGAGCAGCAAATGACGAATGATCCGTCACAAGCTCTCAAAAAACAAGTCACAACTGAACCATCTGCGCACACATTGGTGTAAATATTTCAACAGTTATGGACAAACCATTCCATCTGTTTATCCTTCCTGCGTCGCGTTGTGTTTCTTCCTCCATAACGTGATTTATCAGTCACGGGATTGGGTATTTAGTGATTCTCTTCATGCCTTGAGTGTTGGGGGTTTTGTCCTATAATGTGCATATTTCTAAATATATCTGGTTTCCTAGAGAGGCAAAGAAAAAAAGCACATTCTCTCATTTCTCCCCCTCCCGACCCGAAGCGCTTATAGCTCAACACCAAGGATGAGAGAGAATATTTAATTCTGAAAGATAAAACAAAAAATCTCAGACCCTGAATTGAGTATGCATCCAGGAAGGCCCCACAAGATACCGCTCCCACTGATGTGCTCACCTGCTGTGTGCACATCAGTGGGACACGGATTACTTGTTTGGAAACGATAAAAATAGAGATTGTCGAGCTTTTCTAAAAAAAAAAAAACAACCAAACAAACAAAAAAAGGAAGTAAAAAAATCTGGAATACTGTACCAACAACTGCATTCATTTGCATAATTTATCCCCTCTTTGGTTTATTGCATACTAGATGTTACTCAGCCTGCACTGTACTTTTATTACATCCATCCATTAGTCAAAAAAACATACCACGAAAATTCGAATTCACTGGTGTGGAATCATCCCCTGCGTTTTCTGTAACTGACTGACAGCCTTGGCTGTCCTTCCATTGCGACGTACTTCCCAACTGCAATGCACAGCCTTTGTTCTTTTTTCCGAGAAGAATGGTGGGACACAGAAAAAAAAAAGAAGCTTAGCTGCAATACAAGGGAACAATAATATGGTATGCACAGAGACTTTTGGACAAAAACTAATCATGTTTTCCACCCTCAATTGAAAGCAGAACTACAGGATAGAAAGGGAACCTTCCCCCCCCACCCCCTCCTTTTTTGTTTCTGTAAATATTATGGTTCCGTGTGGGGGTGAAAAGAGAATGCACCCTTTGGGATTGCGCTACTTAAATTCCTATAGATTTTCAGTTGCATGGAGACTGCTGATTGTTCACGTGCCGTATGAGCCTGCACAAGCCTCTCCACGAACAAGAGCAGAACAGAGTGGTGCTTTTCCGTCCAGTGTTGTGCAAAGTGACGCCACCAACACACAACATCTTGAGCATATGGAAAATCCTTTAAAAGTATGACAGAAGACATCAAATTGACCACAAGACATATGCCATGAATAAAGCACAGACAAGGCAGTGTCTGTGATGCAGTGCCTAGTAAAAGCCTTCAGCCAATCAGCGCAAGGGGACCTGGGAAGCGTGTCTTTTATCCCTTCAAATTTGGCCTCATAAAAATTGATATTTTTTTCCAGAAAAGGATAAAAGAAAACGCAGCAGGCAAAACACTAGGAGGTTATGACAACCAGGAAATTCATGCTCATCTTTGTGCCTAAATTCTCCCATTCTTGTGTTGAGCGCGGCTTTTGGCGTCCAGAGGAAATCAAATGTATTGCTCTATTAAAAGTGTATTAATGCACAATAATAATAACTGTAAAATATGAATACATTGTTAAGCAAAATATCCTGCCCATTGATCGGATTCATATTTAATAAATACAATAATTGTTCATACCTTGAACAAATGAAAATGACGTTCTGCTGCAATTAAAGAGACTCGTGTTTTACATTTGTGTGGTATCTTTTATCTACTTAAATACTTCATTTGGAACTGTTAATACTGCACGTACCAATAGATATGATCCTGTCCTGAAATTTCTCTGTCCGTTTTTTAAATACAATAATGGGCATATTTCAGACATAGTTGCTAATGGTGATGAATTCCTTTTAAAACTGTGACTAATCTGATGAAATTTTGTAATCATTTGGCAGTCCTTGTATTTGCTAATCCAATGCTAAAAATTCACTCCTGTTACTTAAATGTGTCATTTCAACTTAGGAAACTCATACAAACATGAAATAAAGTTATGTATATATAAAGTTAATAAAGTATGTTTTAAGTTGTCTTAACCTGTCAATTTTGAAGACTTAGAGTGGAGAAAAAGTTGACATGGATTTTGAGTGAGTGGTTCAGTGGAGGGCCGCACGGTGGCTGACTGGGTAGCACGTTGGCCTCACAGTCAGGAGGTTCAAGGTTTGAATCTCCGTTGGGCATCTCTGTGTGGAGTTTGCATGTTCTCCCCGTGCGTGTGTGGGTTTTCTCCGGGTACTCCGCTTTCCTCCCACATTCCAAAAACATGCATGTTAGCTTCATTGGCCGCTCTAAATTGTCCATTAGAGTGTGGATGTTTGTTTGTCTATATGTGCCCTGCGATTGGCTGGCGACCAGTCCAGGGTGTACCCCGCCTCTCGCCCAAAGTCTGCTGGGGTAGGCTCCAGCATCCCCGGGACCCTAATGAGGATAAGCGGTATAGAAAATGAATGAATGAATGATTCGGTGGAATGGCCCATACCTCTTTGCATCTGGTCCATCCTACATGTCCTTTTCACTCACCTTAAAGCACTTTGTTATTAGGATCCTTTTCCTAAAAAAAAACCCCCCACCATAATATAACCTCATACTTTTCATTAGTCCCAGTGCAGTTGGGACATGACACATCAGTGACTTTGTGCATAATTATGGCCGAGAAGGATGTCTGCGCCCGACTGCTGCTGTCCATTTTTCTTTCTGATGAATGAGGAGAGAGACAGCCGCCGGACATCTTCCGCGTCCCAACTAGCACTGGCGACTTTTGTGGTGGCGTAGACATGAATGCGTGTGGGCTGACGTTAACAGGCAAACTATTGAATCATGCTACCGGTTTCAGTTGATGAACCACAAGAGTTGATGTCCGACTACAACAGCTGTATTGGCTATGCAAATGGTAGGGAACGCCCGATGTACAGGTTGCGTGTTTTTACGTTCACCTTCTGGGGTGAGGAAGGACTGAATGCCTGGAAGTCATTTAAATAAGTTGTTTGTAACATAACATTGTACAATCACCTGTCCAATCATAGCAGCAGCTTGCAAGGTGGAAAATTTGGTAAAAAACAAAGCAGCCCTTTGCCACGCCTTTATAATGTTTTATTATGATCTTCTGGACGTCGGCTCCAAGAAGTGGACCTCGTTGAGAACCCCTGATGTCAACGCAACACACTACTTCTTGTTTTGTCGGGCAGATCCCATTGACAGGATTTTTATCATGAAACCACAGTAACCCTCAATACTATTTGTGTCAGATCAGTAATAAAAAACATTCTTCCTTTAGGCCTCTGTCTCTCTTTGTACTCTTCTGTCATCAGTGTCTACACCTTTGCCTCCAAGCTCTCCTTTGGTACCTGCCTATACCTATGCCTATGCACGAGGGCTTTTTAGGTAACAGGCTATATTTGAATGACATTCAAGGTTGGAATTGTTGTATGCCTCTCCAAAGCTCTGCATGTTTGACCCAGTAGCACTTCAGATGCATGGATGTTTTTTTGTTGTTGTGGAAATGTGAGTGCGAACCGCTGGGACATCGAGATAAAACAATGGACCGCATCTGTTTTGTTGTCGCTTTGTGTTGCTCTTTGCCTACCCTGCCCATTTCCCATCCTGGATAGCACAAACAGAAGACCTACCCAGTCCGTGCTTTTTATTCCCCTCCTCTCCCGTAGCTGTTTTTTTTCCTTTAGTTCTCGGGAAATAACCTGCCAATGCGTTCTCAAGTCCCAGAGGACTGAGAGATAAAATCCCTGCCACAGTCTTGGGGGTTCTGTGTAGGTAGCGTAAGAGTTTTTTCTCGCAGTCACAGCTTCAGGCACTGAGAGGATTCCTCTGCCCATCCTCCCCTCGCATTCGTTCCCCTCCTCCCGCTTCACTTCTCTCCAACATCCCCTTCAACGTAAGCTCATCTGAACAAGGTAGGATAGTTGATGAAGAGGTCGAGGGGAAAGTGTGACTGGTTGCACTGGCTCAATCCTACCATCCCAAATGGACTTTCCGCAGCCAACCAGTCCTTTCTACAGAAAGTACAGAAATCCATGGATATCAGCAAGTCGGAAAGGATACACATTGGAGTGTTCCAAAAGAGAAGAAAGTGTGTACTGCAGTGCAAACTTCCCGATGGCCACCAAGCCCGAACCGCAGGGTTATGACAGTGGCTGTTGAAGCATGAACTATATTGAGCAAATGATAGCTCACACAGGATGACTGAGGACAGGATGTTCTCACCATCATTTCGTTTGGAATTATTTGGTAGAGAAAAATCCCTGCTCTTACTGCTCTCAAATAAAATAAGAAGAAATATTTTTGTATCGGTTTCATCACAGTTGGAACTCGGTTTTGTAGGATTCGGTTTTTGAAAGACGATATTGGCCAAAGTATTTGTTTACGTATACTGGACTGTCTAGGTTATTGCACGGCCAAACATTGATTCCCATGTTGGTGACTCAGTGAGGAATGACTAGTGGTTCTTTCGGAGTTGGGAGTCTATAGACAGATTCTGTCCCGGGAATCCTTGAACCATCTTTCCTATGTGTGGCCGCACGGTGGCTGACTGGGTAGCACGTCAGCCTCACAGTCAGAAGGTTCAGGGTCCGTATCCCCGTCTGGCATCTCTGTGTGGAGTTTGCTTGTTTTCCCCGTGCGTGTGTGGGTTTTCTCCGGGTACTCCGCTTTCCTCCCACATTCCAAAAACATGCATGTTAGCTTCATTGGCCGCTCTAAATTGTCCATTAGAGTATGAATGTTTGTCTATATGTGCCCTACGATTGGCTGGCGACCAGTCCAGGGTGTACCCCGCCTCCCGCCCAAAGTCAGCTGGGATAGGCTCCAGCATCCCCGTGACCCTAATGAGGATAAGCGGCATAGAAAATGATCTTTGCTATGTTTGTGTGTTGTTTATTTGTTCACACCTCTGTTTCTATCTGCCTTCTTCTTTCTAAAAAGCAATAAGTGCCAAGTACTGATGAGGCCTTCAAGCACTCTGCGTATTTCTGAGTGTTCTGTGTGCTTTTTTTCTTTAATAGGGCTGCGAAATAAACCAACATGAGGTCAAAGAAAGTTGCAAGTGCCACACTTTGATAAAGAAGCGTAGAGATACGATCCAACTCAACAGCAAACTCGTGGCAATGTGCAACGGCAGCATCTGTTACCATCGAACTGTGATGTCGTGGTTCCTAGTTAACACAGGTTGCAGAGGTCATGGTTTAAGGGAGACACTCAACAAAGAGTCAACCCGACCCAGTGTGTGTAAAAACCACTATACGGTAGAACCTTGGTTAGCGTCGTTAATTCGTTTCAAAAGGTCGGCCACTAACCGAATGAATGAAACTGTTCCAAAAATGTTAACACAAAACAGGTTTTTATACGCTTACGTGCAGGAAACAATTTGAAGTGCATATAAACCACGATTGAAAGGGATAAGTGAACATGTAACGTTACTTTTCCCTTCGGACGTGATCCGGAGGACACGATTTTTGACCCGACTGTTCCCAAAGACGCGCCATGTCTGTGAGTTTTTCCGTTCCTTTCTTCTTGAACTGAATAGTCTTTCTCTCGTCAACAAGCCAAAATGGAGCCAGAGAAAGATGAAAGCTGATAAAGAAGGTGAGACGAAGTTTTGACTCGAAGAAACAAGTAAGGACAAAACACAAAGTGACTGCCAGAATGTGTCTTTGGGAACAGTAACGTCCTAATGAACTTATTTGCCCCTTTCTAGGCCCGTTTGATGTATTTACAACTAGAACTGTAAAACTACCAAAACCTGTGTTGGGTTTGGAGAGCCAACCACTGAGGATATCATGGGGTAGCTGACTCCCGGTTCCAGGTTTCTATTCTATTTTTGCCATGGACCACAGAAAAAGGTGCTAATCGGGGCAAACACCAACTGATGCTCCATGTACTTATGAATCCATATTCTTATCTGTCTCCATTTGTACCTAATTGTTGAGCAACAAATTGGTGTGTGGCCATGCCCAATCCCACCACTGCGTTCGGAGAAAATGGCATAACAGAACGTGATCACCGTGACCAGTAACACACGGCAGTGCACTATATGTGGACAGTAAGAGTGCTCAGTCCTGGTGTTTATTTAACCTTATCAGGGGTTGCCATCCACTCAGGCTGCCATAATGTGGCTTTTAAAAAGGAAAGCCCAATTATTATCCTAATGTGAGGCTTACTCCATCCAGATTGGAGCCTCCTGCTATGAAAACAGCTTTTCCTACGCACCGCTTTTTTCAGCAGATTTGCACTCCACACTCAGGTTATGTAATTGTGACTTATCTTAAACTCTGTGTACTGGGTTTTTTTCCCTGCAGCCCTTGAATATGTGCAGTCCAATCCCCATTTGCGTAGTTTTTGCGTTTATGGAGGCTGTGCTTTGGCAAGCGGACTTCTTTCACTGCAAAGTGTTTTTGCTTGTTCTTTCCACTCCTTCCAAAGAGTAGAGCAATAAACAACCTACTTCTGCTCCTAATGAGGCGTGCGAGATTTGTAAACTGCAGATCATAAACGATCCTTGTGTATTGAAATTTAGGACAGTTGGAATGTGTGTTGCCCCGGTTTTATATATTGTACAAATCTCTGTTTACTCATAAGAACGTTGCTCGTCATTCCGTGCGTAAAGCCGTGGCCGTGTCTGCAATGGGAACAGATGCATCGAGAGAAAATTCCCAGCTCTGCATATTTGAAGCATGAACTCGGAGAAATGCATTTCAGACCTGTTCTTTGGGTTTGTTAGAGCTTGTTTTATTCACAGAGCATTGAGGATTGGAATAATCAAGAAACAATCATGAAAACACTGACTAAACCGAGGGTTCTGGTTCTTCATTTCGGAGGCTTGTTTATTTGGGGTAAAGATTAAATCTGTCTGCAAAAATCGCCCGTTAGCTTCTACAGCAGCTTCTCCCAGACGCCCGGACGGTAGGTCCCCTGAAGTACTCCTTTTAAACGCTCGGGCATAAGCCAGGGCCGAGTGGGATTTGTCAACAAGGGCGCTCTCTGTTGTTTTGCTTGATTTACGATGTTGCGTGATTGTAAAACCTGCGGCGCAATCACATGAGAACTCGTGTCACTTCATCTGACAGTGCAGGATACAGGCCAGGGAAGGCTTAGCAAACGGCCTGAAACAAAGTGTGAAGCATGGTAATTGTATTTTCATTTACTGCCTGACTCTCCACCCCAGGGTGGGGACTTAGAATTTGTTTTATTTTGTTTTGTTTATCGAATATAAATATTATATGATCATGCAAAATGAAAGAGGAGAAAAATTGGGCTTGAGGCAGAGAACCCCTCATAAAACCAAACGCAAACAGAACAAACAGATTCCTGCGGGTAGGTGACATGATTGTGTTTATTCCAAAACTCCAAAGAGAGTTAAAAATATGCTGCACGTGTGCAGCAGTTCTTAGAGTCGCAACAGGAGTCAAATTTGCAATGCAAGTCCTCGACTTTTCTTCCTATGACACTAGAAGCATAACCGGTTTGTGTTCCTTTCCCGCGAGGTCAAAATAACGCATTTAAGTGCGTCAAGGTCACGGACCAGACAACATGACATTCCGAGAGGAGCTGTCGTGTTTATGTCGTCCAACATACGGTATACTGTAGGAGCAAGACCAACAGGCTCTGCAGAACATGGTCAAAGTGTGCATTGTGAATAATGGCAAGTACAGACGGAAGTGCAGTCGCGTTGTTGGGGTGGAACTGGAGCTTTTTAAAAGGGACAATTGGACTAAAAGAATCCATTTTGCTTACGTATGCTGTGATGCAAGAAGTATTCTGTACCTTTTCTTGTGAGTATTGGGATTTGAGCATGTGACTAACACTTTTCTGCGCTGAGGGTTTGCCGGTCCACGGAAAGGTAAAAATGAGTCCATCTACTGTTTTCCGAATGCATCCTACCTAGAAAAATGGCTTACAATAATGAACTTAATGCGGTCGACCAGGGCACCCTCGCACCTTCGCATTCTGCAGCTTGTTGGTGGTCCATCCATCCATTTTCCATGCCGCTTATCCTCATTAGGGTCACGGGGATGCTGGAGCCTATCCCAGCAGACTTTGGGTGAGAGGCGGGGTACACCCTGGACTGGTTGCCAGTCAATCGCAGGGCACATATAGACAAACAACCATTCACACTCTAATGGACAATTTAGAGCGGCCAATGAAGCTAACATGCATGTTTTTG
>QODF01000123.1:1071322-1086708 GCA_024372805.1 Oostethus manadensis | reverse complement strand
CCTGGATTAGGTGGTCCGATACCCCATACTCCCGGAGCACTCCCCATAGTATTCCCCGAGGAACACGGTCGAATGCCTTCTCCAAGTCCACAAAACACATGTAGACTGGTTGGGCAAACTCCCATGCACCCTCAAGGACCCTGCCGAGAGTATAGAGTTGGTCCACAGTTCCACGACCAGGACGAAAACCACACTGCTCTTCCTGAATCCGAGATTCGACTATCCGGCAGATCCTCCTCTCCAAGACCCCTGAATAGACCTTACCAGGAAGGCTGAGGAGTGTGATCCCAAGATAGTTAGAACACACCCTCCGGTCCCCCCTTCTTGAAAAGCGGGACCACCACCCCGGTTTGCCAGTCCAGGGGCACCGACCCTGACGTCCATGCAATGCTGCAGAGTCGTGTCAACCAAGACATGCCCACAGCAACCAGGGCCTTAAGGAACTCCGGGCGGATCTCATCCACCCCCGGGGCCTTGCCACCAAGGAGCTTTTTGACCTTAATGCCCCATCTGATCATAGACACTTTCTAGTATGACTTCCTTTAGTCTCTCGGGTAACAGGAGTTGCTGACATTCACCCATATGCGGGTCCTCAATAACCCTGTACAAGGATCCATCAATCTCTTTTATCCTGGATCATTGCTTGAACAAGGATATGACCGGTTTGCTTAATCGAACCCTTTCTCGTTGTGTTGGTTTTTTCTGTTGACCCCAAAAATCTCAGAAAACTTTAAATGTAAGATCTGTACCTTGCCACTGCCTTAACTGATCTTTGGAGTAACCTGGTAGAGTCATAGTGCTTCCCAGGAACTCAGGGTTCTCCCCTTCATGGTCAGTATTACTCGCTCTGACCTGTCTCACTTAACACCTGATACCGGCACCAACCAAATCTTGAGGTTACACAGACCCTCTTCTAATAACATTAGAAAGAGATACACACCCATCAAACTCCTCATCGTCCCCACCGGCATCGAGCTCCCCTGCAAACGTCCTGCCCAGAGAGGGCATCTGTAGCTGTATTACAGCTTTTAGATGTTCAAAGGAATTGTGGCATTTGGTGGTGCACAAATCATCAACAATGCCTTAGACCTGGTTGAGTTGTTTTCTTTAAGACATTCATTCACCACATCGTGTGGTGTCAGCTAACTGAGAGAAGCCCTGCAAGAACTTTCTATAAAAACCACAAAATCCTAGGAAAGACCTCAGACCTTTGACTGTGGTCGGAGCTGGCCACTGCTTCACAGCCGAGACCTTGTCCGGGTCTGTTCCAACCCCTTCAGCGGATATTTAATGACCTAGAAAGCGTACACTGGACTGGAGGAAATTTTCTACCTTGACCGTCAGCCCCGTTTCAGCAAGCCTCTACAGCACGGTCCGCAGTCTTGTCAGGTGATCTTCAAAGGTCGGTGCATAAACCAAAATATCATCAAGGTAAACCAGCATACTCTGGAAAACCAGGTCATTCATGGTGGCTTGCATGAGCCTCTGGAATGTGGCTGGACCATTACATACACCGAATGGCAATTGGGTGTACTCAAACATTCCAAAAGGGGTGGTGAAGGCAGTCTTATGTCTATCCTTCTCATGTACGGCTACCTGATGGTACCCACTGGCCAAGTCTATTGTTGAAAAGAACCTTGATCCATGTTGTGCATCAAAACACTCATCACTGCGGGGCAAAGGAAAGGCATCTCGCCTGGTTTTAGAATTCAACCTGCGATAGTCCACACAAAGTCTCAAACTATTATCTGCTTTCCTCACAAGAACAATAGGAGATGCATACGCACTTTTGCTCTCCACAATCACCCCTTTCTTCAACAGCTTAGTTTTATGTTCTTTGACCTCCTTGTATTGTGTCGGTGGAATGCGTCGGTAATGTTGTGTGACTGGTGCATCATCAGTAAGGTGAATCTCATGTTTAACTTTATCTGTGTAGCCTAGATCATCTTCTTTGAATGCAAAAACATGTGCGTACTGAGTCAAAAGTGAAATAAGCTTAGACCGTTCCTCGGGTGAATCACCCATGTTCAACCGCCCCAGATGGCACCTCAGATCACTGGCCGGCAGGCCCTCGTCCCCTCTGTCAATGGACACCTCTTCCTGGTCAACCAAGATACAGTTAAAATGCACCTTAGTTGCCTCTTCAGTACAATCAACTGCACTTATAAGACCTATCTTGGTTCTGGGCTTCAACCACACATCCTCAGGTGAAAAATTTACCACCTGAACTGGGAAGGTATACTGATTAGCTTCAACCAATGTTGGGACCACAACTAGTCCAGTAGGTAAGGGTGTGTTCATGGGTTCTAATAACCTCAAGTCGTCTGCACCTTTCCTCAACCCTTTTGCATATAGAGTTGCAACCGAACCTGCTGGTATGAGTGTTGCATCTCTACCAACTACTCTTGCAGTGGATATGGGTTCCTCCACTTCACACATGTGCACTTTCTGAAAATCCGCCCGCCAGACTGAATTTAGTTGACCATCCAAAGTGGTGTCAAAACTGGCAATAGCCAACTCTTTGCATCTTTTTATGATGTTCATGCCAATAAGGACCGCAGGTGACTCTGGTTCCTCACGCTCAACTTTCTCTTGGATTTTTTTCTACAGCTGGCCGGTCTAAAACTACTTCCTGTACCACCAAAATCCCACACTCTGGTATTGTCAGCCCCATAACCTGTAAGGGATTGGTAAAGAATTAGCTGCTGTGAGCTTCAGCCGTTTGGCTGTCGAGGTCATGTCTTCATTTGCTCCTAATAAGTGATCACGGAAGAAGGACGCAGAGATGGTGCTAACCTGACTTCCAGTATCTAACAGTGTTTTTGCTAGAACCCCAGCTACTTCCACCTCGACTACTGGACATGTTGCAACGGCTCGCTCAAAAAATATTTTTTTGGTCAACTTTTCAGAGCCTTTAGTCACACCTCGGACTGCGTGGGTCTTGGCAACCGAGGGAGCTAGTTTAACTGATGTGTGCTGTCTGAAGTGGATGGGCGTCCTAGCTTCTGCATTGCACACTCCCGAGCAATGTGTCCCACTCCCCTGCATCTAAGACAAATAGGCTTACCATCTTGGGTGAACTGAAACTTTGCTCTGGGCCTTCCGGCACTGTATGGCTTCTCTCTCACTGCAAAACTATCCCTCACTACCGTGACTAAATCCCCAATAGCTTTCCCTTGCTCTGAGACAACTTTAAGAATATCATCAAGTGTTGCAGAAGGCATGGTGAGGCATCACCAGGGGGACAACTTATTTGGCCCTCTCGATCACATGCTATGTTTCGACTTCTGGCCACTTTAGAGTTATTTGGCCTGTCCTCCTCACACCAGTCAACAGTTTCTTGACGCACTTCAAAGAGTGTACAGTCTGGCTTCTCTCTAACCAGCTTACGGAGCTCTCTTCTGAGACAAGAATCTCGGATCCCTTCCACAAATTGATCCCTCACTGCCAGCTTTGCATCAGAGACAGCATTTGGCTTTTGTTTCAGAGCGGAACGAAGAATCTGAGAAAGAGCATGAGAGTACTCAAAAAACCCTTCACCTTCCAACTGGTGACGGCTGTAAAAAGTTTGTAAAAGCTGAGCCACACTGCGTTTTTCCCTGCAAGCCCCCCTGAGAAAGTCAAAAATCTCTACCACGTTCTTTCTTTCACCATCAGTGCATAACCTAACTTCTTCCAATGCCGACCCCTTGAGAAGTGAGAAAATAAAATCAACCTGTTCTTCCCCACCCAGGCCCCTTGAACGCACCGCTCTGTCTACTTCATCCAGAAATTCATCAACAGAGCGGCCATCAACAGTTGGGTCCCCGCTAAAAGGCTGAATAGGCCGTTCTCTGGGCAAATACACATAAGAGCGATGTGCAGCACTAGACAGAGCAGTTCTTTGTGCCATGGCTTCATTGTGTCTGCAACTTAGCTCAGTAAGCTTAGTCTGAAGTTCAGTAATGGGGTCCACTTCACTCTCCTCTCCAGAACTCTGTCCATGTTCCCGGCCACCTCTCTCTGTCATGTTGTTCGGTGCGTCGTCCTCAAAGCCGGAGGTGTAAGGTCTGCTCCCTCTTTATTGGCTGCGGCAGGTAAATGGTGATGACAATGTCACAGCATCTCCTTCAAGAAGTCTCAGCAGGATGGACCTCTACCATCAGCAGCTCAGTTATTCATCACTGCAGTTATTTTACTTTTTACTATGAAGTAGTTTAGTGCTTGGCTACATTTACAGTCAACCACCAGATTATCAGAACCCCACTCCTGGTACCAAAATGTGTTGCCTGGCAAAAAAAGGTTATCAAGCACAGGACACCAAAGTATTATTATGGGTTTATTTATTCTGGAATTTATATTTAGGTGGCTGACTCTTATCGTCTGAAAATATTAGAATACAAAGTCTATAAAATAACTGCAGTGGCTCTATACCCCCAGACCTCAGTGGTAGCAGCAACAACAATGATTACTAATGAAATAAACGTTGGCCGACAGAAGGGCAAACTGCCAGCTTGTTCAAAGAGCAGCATTTCTTGCTATTCGCTCAACCAACGAACTGATCACCTTAAAGGCAGACTCATTCAAAGGCGTAGCTGTTTCTTGGCTCTTGTTCAAGACTGACTTCTTCTGTTCACACAACTGTCCCAAAACACCACAAACAGCACCCCGACCCCTAGTGGCGTTACCCAGAACTGCACGGTAAACACAGTGTTTTTTTTGTTTTTTCCACTGGGCTACATGTATATATATATATTTCTTTCCTTATATATATATACGTATATATATATATATATATATATATATGCAAATTCATATTTGTATAACAGCAGTCATCTCATGGCACTTCACAGGTCACAGAGAGCCAACTGAAACCCCACATAAGCAAGCATTTAATGACAGAGGCAAGGAAAAACTCCCTCTGGAGAAGAAAACTTGGATAGAACCCAGGCTCTGTGGGGTGGCCGTCTGTCTCGACCGTTCGGGCTGTAATATAAAAGAATAGAGGCATACCTGGAAGATCAAGCCAGGTAAACCAAGAAACAAAGAAAAACAAGAGAATTGTCTCCGATGCATAAAGTACATAACCCTGGATACCATAATTGACCTTCACGTATCTGGATTCTTTATTACTAATGGATACAAAATGCAGGCGATCTGACAGATAAGATGGAAACTATTTAAAATGTATACAGGCTGTATATACAGTACAGTATATACAGTGGTGTGAAAAACTATTTGCCCCCTTCCTGAATTTTTATTCGTTTGAATGTTTGTTACACTTAAATGTTAAACTATTAGTCAAAGATAACATAATTGGACACAAAATGATGACTGCCAAGACTTTTGGGAAAAGGTCTTGTGGACTGACGAGACAAAAGTAGAACTTTGTGGAAGGTGCGTGTCCCGTTCCATCTGGCGTAAAAGTAACACAGCATTTTATAAAAAGAAGAGTCAAATATGGTGGTGGTAGTGTGATGGTCTGGGCTTGTTTTGCTGCTTCAGGACCTGGAAGGCTTGCTGGGATAGATGGAAGCATGAATTCTACTGTCTAGCAAAAAATCCTGAAGGAGAAGGTCCGGCCATCTGTTGGTCAACTCAAGCTAAAGCCATCTTGGGTGCTGCAGCAGGACAATGACCCAAAACACAGCAGCAAATCCACCTCTGAATGGCTGAAGAAAAACCAAATGAAGACGTCGGAGTGGCCTAGTCAAAGTCCTGACCTGAATGCCATGGAGATGCAGTTATTGCTGCTAAGGGTGCCCAAGCAGTTATTAGGTGCAGGGGCAATGACTTTTTCACACAGGGCTATGTGGGTTTGCATTTTTTTCTCCCTAAATAATAAAAACATTCATTTCAAAACTGCATTTTGTGTTTACTTGTGTTATCTTTGACTAATTTTCAAATGTGTTTGATGATCAGAAACATTTTGTGTGACAAACATGCAAAAGAATAAAAAGTCAAGAAGGGGGCAAATAGTTTTATATACTGTACAACTTCAGAGCATATCTACATGTTTATCAAAGTGGCCCTTCCTTCATTTTATTTTTCAGTCTGTGGCCGACGCTGGAAAAAGTTTGGACACCCCTGGTTTAAGCATTGTGAGGTGTGGCGCCTCCAAAGTCACTGGCTGACTAAACAGCTGTTTTCATGCAGTCACGAAAAAGAAAAAAATGTAATAAATAACATTTTATTCACATGTAAAGAGAGGGTAGCCACTGTGTATTTAACTGCAAAATATGTGTGGAAAAATACTATGCATGAAACCAAAATGTCAAGTTTAATAAGATGAAAATAAGCTTTCCCTTCAAAACACACAGATTGTTTGTTGCTACAGCAGGTGTTTTTCTTTTAGGGACTCATGATTTAAAGATTAAAAAAACTGTGGACACATACTTACACACACCTCTAAAGAAATGCTGCACACAAATCTGCTGGTACCGTGTTATTTTTCCAGTATCACCCAGCATTTATTCAAATTCTCACTGTTAGACAGTAAAAAAGTGAGTACATACAGTACATACAAAAACATGCACACACATGTCCAAGCATCCTTGAAATACGTGTACTACCTTTAATCTTTGCATTTATAGAATTGCACTGGTACAATTAGTGGTTTTCTAGATTGCAGCTCGGTGGCCTCAGCTTAGAGTCCAAACGATCGAAAGTAAACCAAAGTATTTGATTTACACTCACACAGACGAACAGGAGTATGTTCAGAATGTCCAACAGGAGAAGTAAAACTAAGCTGTCATTTTTGTATAAACGGTGCTTGTTTTTCTTTTAAGGCACGATGGAACAGACACAAACAATACTGCAAGCTATACAATAATAATAATCAAAATACAACTTATTGCGGTAAAAAACCCCAAAACCAACACATTCACTGAGCTGTATTGCATCCAACCCAAGGCAGACTCCTTTTCGGTAAGCTTCATGGCAAATTAGAGCAGCAAGATAGTCATCTTACAAACAATCCTACTTCCCTACACAATCACATGGTCAAACAAGGAGGTGCTGCCCGTGCGTGTCAAAGGCGCCATAAGTCAGCCACAGGCCATGTGCTTTTGTTGACTACCTGCTAGTCAGGGTAGCTGATATCCCCACGGAGGTCCCTGGGTTGAGCACATGAGCGGAGACTGGTCAAAACATATGAGAAGTAAACTTGTGGCTGATTGAGAGCCTGATATACTCGCCTCTGGTCTTCATTAGATGGAGGAATGGGGGGACAGCAGGGGGGTTTCTCAACCGGGAAAATGCAACACTTCCATTTCCAGCCCTTGTCACGCAACTGGGTCAGGCTGAGAGGAGCCGCAGCGCTAACTCATCAGATCTGGCAACCATAGCCTGTTACATACCCTGGCTTGAGTTTATCTTTTACAACTGTCTTGGATGTCTTTGAAAGTTGCAGATGTCAGAGTGCAGTCGGCAAGAAATGATGATGTTGGGGTCATCTAAGTGGAACTTCTGTCGAAAACAAATGTTTCATATGTTTGCATCTGTTGTATGTTTTACATATACTGTATGTCTTTGGTTTATTTAGAGGGTGTCTAAAGTGCAGCCTGCAGCTTTTTTAAAATAAATTGGCCCGCTTTATTTTGTGATCTTCTCATTACTTTATTTTAACGTGCTTGTAATAAGCCTAAATAAGTAGTAATTGAAGTTAAGGGTTAGAGCTAGGATTCTGTTCCCTCTTTTGATCCAGTAGCTACAGATCAGCATTGGCAACTGTTAATAAGTACATAATACCAGGATTTATTAGCCTTTAACAATAATACATGAATTAAACTATTTAATTAACATTTATATTTTGTTAATGCAAATAAGCATTTAATAAAATAAAAAATCTGAAGCAATTTTACAAGAATAAGAAAAAACATTGAGAGAAAATGTTGTAATCAATGAAAAAATAATAAAGTATTATTATAAGGAAAAATAATATCACTAACTATTATAAATATTCAAGTCATCTGGGATGGCCGCACGGTGGTCAGGTGGGTAGCACATTGGCCTCACAGTCAGGGGGTTCAGGGTTCGAATCTCCGTTGGGCGTCTCTGTGTGGAGTTTGCATGTTCTCCCCGTGCGTGTGTGGGTTTTCTCCGGGTACTCCGGTTTCCTCCCACATTCCAAAAACATGCATGTTAGCTTCATTGGCCGCTCTAAATTGTCCATTAGAGTGTGAATGTTTGTTTGTCTGCCCTGCGATTGGCTGGCGACCAGTCCAGGGTGTACCCCGCCTCTCGCCCAAAGTCTGCTGGGATAGGCTCCAGCATCCCCGCGACCCTAATGAGGATAAGTGGCATAGAAAATGAATGGATGGAAGAATAGCAACTTTTTGGGCAGATAATTATAGGAAACATACAAAGTTTGGGGAAGAAGTATAATATCATGAGAATAAATTTTGAAAATTATGTAAATAAAGGTGGTGGAGGAGTTTGCGTGCCGCAGTGATCATAGGAGCTAAGTTATCGGGGGCTGGTAGGGTCCCTGGTAGGGTCAGCCATGATAAACCGGTCCTATGGGAGGGACCAGACAAAGAGTGGCTAAAAGATCCTGATGATGGCTAAAAACAATGGACTTCATTTGGACTGGGGTCTGGTGACGGCACAGCCCGAAAAGGTAACGTGGGTCCCCCCTTTTGGACTTGCGGCCACATGTTTTGGACACTCGGGTGAAGACAGGGGCGGAGCTGTCAACCAATCACCACCTGGTGGTGAGTTGATTCCGATGGTGGGGGAGGATGCCGTTTTGGTCCATGGGACTCTGGAGGCAGCTGACATGCAGCGTTCTGCAGCTCAGGCAGTCACTGAGGCAAAAACTCTGACATGGGAGGAGTTCTGCGAGGCCATGGCTCCAAAGAGGTTCTGGACCACCATCTGCCATCTCAGGAGGGGGAAGCAATGCACAGTCAACACCCTGTATGGTGGGGACGGTGTGGTCCTGACCTCAACTCAAGATGTTGTGGACCGGTGGAGGGAATACTTTGAAGACCTCCTCAATCCCACCGACACGTCTTCCAACATGGACGCAATGCCTGGGGACTCTGAGGCGGGTTCTCCTATCTCTGGGGCTGAGGTTACCCAGGTGGTCAAAAAGCTCCTTGGGGGTGGATGAGATCCGCCCGGAGATGCTTAAGGCCCTGGATGCTTTGACCGTGCTCCTCGGGAAATGCTGTTGGGAGTGCTCTAGAAATATGGGGTATCCGACCACCTAATCCAGCCGGTTCGTTCACTGTATGACCGGTGTCAGAATTTGGTTCGCATTGCGGGCAATTAGTCGAATCCGTTTCCAGTGAGGGTTGGACTCAGCCAGGGCTCCCCTTTGTCACCGATTCTGTTCATTACTTTCATGGACAGAATTTCTAGGCACAGCCAGGGCATTGAAGGGTTTTGGTTTGGTGGCCCCAGGATTCGGTCTCTGCTTTTTGCAGATGATGTGGTCCTGTTGGCTTCATCAAGCCGTGACCTTCAACTCTTACTGGATTGGTTCGCAGCTGAGTGTGAAGTGGCTGGCATGAGACTCAGCGCCTTGAAGTCCGAGTCCATGGTTCTTGCCCAGAAAAGGGTGGAGTGCCATCTCTTGGTCGGGGATGAGGTCCTGCTTTACGTGCAGGAGTTTAAGTACCTCGGGATCTTGTTCACGAGTGATGGAAGGATGGAACGTGAGATGCACAGGCAGATTGGTGCGGCGTCTGCAGTGATGCGGATTCTGCACCGGTCTGTCGTGGTGAAGAGAGAGCTGAACCGAAAGCCAAATGTCTTTGCCTTTGCTCAATTTACCGGTCTATCTATGTTCCTATCCTCACCTATGGTCATGAGCTTGGGGTAGGGACCGAAAGGACAAGCGGCCGAAATGAGTTTTCTTCACAGGGTGGCTGAGCTCTCCCTGAAAGATAGGGTGAGAAGCTCTGTCATCTGGGAGAGACTCGGAGTAGAATCGCTGCTCCTCCGCATTGAGAGGAGCCAGATGAGGTGGCTCGGGCATCTGGTTAGAATGCTTCCCGAAAGCCTCGGTGGGGAGGTGTTCAAGGCACGTCCAACCGGTAGGAGGCCTCGGGGAAGACCCAGGACACGTTGGAGAGACTATGTCTCTCAGCTGGCCTAGGAACGCCTCGGCATCCGCCAGGAAGAGCTGAACGAAATGGTGGGAGAGGGAAGTCTAGGCTTCTCTGCTTAGGATGCTGCCCCAGCGACCCGACGGATGGATGGGATTGAAGTCTATGAGTACTATGTGTAGTACTATGAGTAGAAGATTTACCACAAGAAAGTTGAAATAGAAACAGCAGAAACGAAAAAAAATAGCTTTACTGTTTTACAAGAAAGAAGTCAAAATATTCATTCCATGTTCATCAATCATACCAGAAAAAAGTTGCAATTTACCAGAATGAAGTTGCAATACTATGAGGAGAGATAATATAGGTTTAGTAGCATTTCACTTATATTACAAAGCTGAAATACAGATTTTTTTCCTACTATTTATAATTTCTGCATGTGTTGCTTTACAAAATATCAAAGTGGCCTTTGCCTTCTTTCATTTTTCAGTATGTAGAAAAAAAAGACACCCTGGTTCAGACAACACTTTTCAATATCTATTACCGTTAACAGTAGGAGTTACCGTTACTGTAACTTACCGTTACAGATAAGTTTTGTTTAAATTAGTAGTGCACAATAGTTTTCTTTTTTCCTGCTTCCTAATATTTTTTGTCTATTGTTATAATTTTTTAATTTTTATTTAACTGTAGTTTGTGCACATCTAGAGCTATGAATGATTCAAACAAGGTTGGATTTGACAAACTGCACTTGTAGATTTGTCCTTACCAAGTATCACAGCATCACTACTCCTATGAATAAATACAAAGGATAGCGGTGGTGACATATGTTTCTCTACAGATCTTACCAAATCGCACAATGCTGTGTGACGTGAAACCTCAGACTCTTATTTCTAGTTCAGAAAATGTTTAAAGTGGCAAGTAGTCTCGGAGGTCACATACGTGTCGGTTTGAAGTCACAGCATCTGCTTTCCTTTAACAGAGGGGGTTAAAGGAAAATAGGTACACAGAATACACGTAGACTGATAAGTGGTGAATCTCATCTGAATAACTTAATTTATGATACATTTTCTTTTTATTTGATCATATTTTTGTCTTTTACATGGAATGGGCAAATTGTTGTTACTGGAAACTCCAACTCAATTACCTGATCTTCATGTTCTTATATAATTTTCCTCTGAATTAATACCATGCTGCTGGCGAGTCACTCAAGAAATGAGGCTGAGGTGATATGTGACATCCAATGACGAACCAAGCAGCCGCTCACGGAGTAGTTTGGAAAAAGTATCCAGATGGCTCACATAACCTGTTTCATTTATTCATTGCAACCTCTTGCTGGATTGGATCCGTGTTTTCAGCATAATAACAACACGGCGCAGGTTAATCTGCTAATGTCCACTCTGCAGGACTAAATAACTGGTATTTGCTGTGCAATGGATAGTGGAAAAAAATCACAGCTGCCATTATTGGATATGATTGATTCAGGATAGTGTGTTGAAAATCAAGCTTTTAAATGTCATCAAATATATATATATATATATATATATATTGATCCATTTCGCGTAAAAGTGTAATATCCCTGAAGGGAATATAAGAAAAAAAAAAGGCCAAATGCACTACCAAATTGCACAAAACATTTATCATATAACATTATCATATAGCACATGACATCAGTATGGCTGTTAAGAATGGTACAAACTGTGTCTGTACAGTCAATAATAACCCTAAAACAAATCATTTCTATTTCCAAAGGAAAATATATTCCTGATCATTATGTTCCAAATCAGAGCGCATCTTCCTAGAACTAGCTGTTGAACCAAACGCACTCATATGCATTCAGTGCTGCACTTATTGCACCGCTTGCGACACACACACCAAAGCTCATTAGAGCTAGGGTGTTGAGTGCAATGAACTTGCAAAAAGTTAGACATATTTAGCTTTCGGGTGAGAATCAAGCTAAAATGAGCCGCAGCCTTTACAGGTGAACTTAATTTGACCTGATCCAAACTTTTGAATCCACATGTTCACCTGTTTTTTTCAATGTTTCAGTACTTGTTACACAACTTGATGGAACAAAACATCCAAATTCATTTTGTGGCAGAGTTTGGCAGCTGCCGCTGTGTTAATGTTTAGGCGGAAGTTGATGTAATTCTAAGTGTGATTAAAGGTAACATTTTTTCAGATCAAAACACGATTGCTTCATAGGACTTCTGTTTTCCACTTACTGGCTCTGCATTAAAAAAAGCAAAAAAGCTTTCTGGTTCTGCCGTCTAAGCATCATGGGAACTGTAGTTCTTTGAGTGTAAACACAACTAATCTGCTGTGACGTATTTCACATGTGTCTTTACTAGAGCTGTCAAAGTTTAACAACTCGTTAACGGAGGTTTCTTTTAACGGCACAATTTTTTTCCGACGCACGATTAACGTGCGCACGTTCTGTTTGACCCCTGGCCCACATTGTGGTTTGAGGAAATACCGAAGACTGGAACAGGGACAGGGACAGATATTGAGCGGAAATGGACGAAGAAACGGGTATTTTGATGACTGTAGCTCCAAAGCCCTGGCAGATGGCTCTCAACAAGACCCAAGTTGTTTGTGTCTTGTCGCTGCGATTGGAGGCTTTTCACGAAGTACGTCCTTGTCGATTTGCCAGAGAGAACCAGGAAAGCACTGGCGTTGTTTTTAAATTGGCATTCATGCAGTGGTACCTTGGCTTACGAGTGTCTCTACTAGGTGTCCCAAGCATTCTTGTTTCTCCTTTGGTTTAGCGTGTAACGTGGTTCTGTCCGTGTGTCTGTTCACAGGGTTTTCACTCGGTTATCCGTTTGTGTCTGGATGGAAAGCACTCAGTCATCCAGCACATGGATGCAACTTTGTGATCTACCCAATGAACGCTCCCGTGTGGAAAGGGCCTTGAAGACAACTTCAAAGTCTCTTACATCTTTGGGATTGACGAAGGTGCTTCTCAACCAGGTAGCACAAGTTCAAGAAGGCCCACACCATTGCAGAGGAGTTTGTTGCCTTACAGCTGGACGAATCTACAGACACCATGCGGTTTTAATTTTCCACAATAGCAACCTACAGCCGCAACCGCAGAGGGCATCTTCGTCCTCTATTTGAGTTCCGTAGTCTTAAGCTGCCAGTGTGTCTCGGTATCACAACTGACGGTCCGTAACAGGAAAAAAAGGTGCTGGGCAAAGCTCAGGATGTAACCCCATAAAGCTTTGTTTTTGCATCAAAAGGTGTCATTGAAGCTCCTAAACCAAGCGCAGGAACACTCATTGTCTTCAATAAATGTGGCAAGATTTTGGCACCGAGCACGTGCGGTGTTTTATCGTTCCAAGGTGCGCTGGCTTTCAGGGGGGAAGCCGAAGATGACGAGCTGAAAATGTAGCTTTTCTTTCTCAGAACACTTGCACGGCTGTTTGCCAGCAGTCAAGCGGGCGGAGCTGCCACCGCTATGACCGCACACTGCACAGAAAATCACGGAGGTAAACCTTTCACGGTTTTGGTGCAGCACTGTGATGAGTGAGTGTCCTTCCCTTGCCACTCAAGCAGTAAAGAGCCTACCGCCCTTCAGCACTGCATACTTACGGAAGTTCTCAGCTGTGGTTCAGCTGAAGACCAAAACCAGAAACGGACTGGACATTGAGCATGACCTCAGCGTTTCCTTTTGACTGGAGACACCAGGAGCAAAGAAGCACCCCCATTTCCCCCCAGTAATTCTCCAACCTCCAGAGTTACAGTACAGTGTTGACCTACTGATGAGGTACTTAAGTTAGGTGAACAATGTAGTTTATATACAGTACTTGGATGCAGTGGTGTGCAGCCAAAGCCAGAAAAACCTTCTCTGCTGGCCTAAACACTTTCACAAACACTGAACTACATTGACAACGTCAATTCTAGCCTTTGTCCATGAAACTGCATTCCTTTCTTCCTGACAGTCTTTTATTTTGTAGCACGTCTCTGGGATGCACGGCTCATCATCTTAACCTCACAGCTCTTTTATTTACACTTGTTAAGATTTGGCCGAGCACCAAATGTAAAGTTTCAAGCTCGGAGCTCATACAGACCTTGTTATTAGATAGCGGCAGATGATTATTGTTTATTTATACACCTCTGGTCATTATACACAGTCATTTTTAATCATACATGAGGTATAGGTCCACTTGCACTTAAAATTCATTTATGAATTAACGAGCAGGGTTGTTGCCAACCTACCCGAAGCGCTACCTAAACAGGAAGTCGGAAGGACGCTGGCTCTGCTGATCAGCCTAATGGGGACCTAATTGTGATGCGGAACAGCCTCAAATTATGAGCTAGTCACCATAACATTTGAAGATCTTGTTTATGGCTCTACAAGCAAATAAACAATCAGAAATAAATTCCACCTCTAAAAATTCCACTGTAAAAACTCATTTTTTTTTTACCCAAAGCATGTGCTGCCATTTTTGTGCGCAGCAAAATAGAAGTCTTGCCGTGCTGAAAACTTACGATTCAGGGGAACCCAAGGGGACCGGCACTACCCCTGACACGGGATTGCATTGAAACTGGGTATGAAAATGGCACCAGTGCTAACCTAAAGACTAGGAACCGTACTTTAAAGGTTATTGCTTTTCCTTTGTCTTCCTGTTTCTTTGGAGCACAGTGTTCTCGGAAAATGGTCTCCCACTTGTATAGCACATTCCAACTTTAAGGCACTCAAAGCGCTTTGACACACTGCTTCCGCATTTACCTACTAATGACGCGGCATCAGGAGCAACTGGGGGTTCAGTATATTGCCATAGCGATCTTCGACGTGATCACAGGAGGACGGAGGATCGGACCAGCAACCTTCAGGATGGGAGACGACTACTCTTACCACCCGAGCCATGCTGCTCCCTAAAAGTAGTCAACGATCACACAATTGAAAAGGTTTAAAGCGATTTATTTGGTGAAGGTGCCGGACTCTGTCGTCAATGAGGGAGTGAGAGAGTGAGAACAATGCATAATTTTTGCGGTAATCTCTTCCAGTATTTTTCAATGAGTCATATGCACATCTTGCACAACTCTGATTGTGCTATGTGAGCAAGTGTGTTAGGAAGGCCTTCTTATTGGACTTAAAATACACAGAACTACTAGACTGCACGTATAGGTGTAATAAATCCCTAATCAAACTAAGTAGCTAATGGTTCCACAAAGCACCAAACTGAGGGAAGAATGAGGTATAGTAACTCACTCACACATTGCCACAATTGTGTATCATTCATCAAGTTTTGCTCCAATTTTGTGGAATGTATGCAAAGTAAATCTTTTTTTTTTTTCATGTTTTGCACATAGTTGTGTTGTGTATATACTTATATGTAGTGGTGTGAAAAA
>QODF01000123.1:1060074-1070696 GCA_024372805.1 Oostethus manadensis | reverse complement strand
CATATTTGACTGTTCTTTTTATGAAATGCTGTGTTACTTTTACGCCAGATGTAACGGGACCTTCCAAAAAGTTCTACTTTGGTCTCGTCAGTCCACAAGATGTTTTCCCAAAAGTCTTGGCAGTCATCATTTTGTGTTCAATGATGTTATCTTTGACTAATAGTTTACTCTTTTTATGAGCAGAAACATTTAAGTGTGACAAAAAGTCAGGAAGGGGGCAAATAGTTTTTCACACCACTGTATATATATTTCCCTCATTACAAAAATAGGCATGTTAGGTCAATTGGTGACTCTAAATTGTCCGTAGGTATGTGAATGTTAATGATTGTTTGTCTGCGGTGTCACCAAAGTGCTGTGTGTCCAAAGTCAGTATTTCCCCTCAACCCTAGTGAGGATAAACAGAGCAGAAAATAAATGTATATATATTGTTTTTATACCTTGTGTATATTTTAAATCACCATTCTGTTCACTTTGCATCTCACCAGGTTCCACAGATTAAAAAGTGCCGTGTTTTTTTTGCACAAAATTTGTTTTCATTTATTTAAGTACAATTTATACCGTTTCAAAAGTGCAGATTAGGGACCGGTATCACAAAATACATAGAGTCTAGGCGATACCCAACCCTACTCTTGACTTGTTAATCCAAACAGTAATAGATTATAGTTTGCTGCGTGCATGTACAGTGTAATGGACAAGGAGTACACACATATCACCAGATACAGAAGTATAAATCACCTAACGGAAGCAGAATGCTGTATGATGTGTGTCTGAAGCAAACTGTCGGTTTGGAACAATCGTATCGATTCAACCTACCCTATAAATCAATTAAAGGATCTACAGTGACAGCCTTTGATTTTTCTGACGGCCATGCGTTCAGAAATTCCATTCGTCTCCCTTCTTTCAAGAAAAACAGTTTCTCCTTGTACTTGAACGTTTTGTCCAAATTCAGCCAAATATCAAAAGTATGTTTCTTCCTGGCGCAATGCTAAAAGGTATTAGACTCATTCCAGGGCGGGGTGACTGCAAAGTCAAATATTTGCTCTTTTAGTTTGTGGGATTTCCTGTTTAAAAACGTCGACGTGCGCATTTCATCTTTTATCAGTCAGTTTTATTGTCGTCTGTGCCTTATTGCATTGTTGTAATGATACTTAAACGCTGGCTACAATCAAATCAAATCTTGTTAATCAACCACAAAGATGAAGCAGTTTGGACTTTCTTCTTGGACTTGGAAAATGGACTCTTTTGAGTCAAACTTTTATCTCAAGTCAATCCAAATGATGAATATTGAATCGGGGCCAGTATTAGTTCCAATATGGCTTTTTTGTTTCTGAAGGCCAAGTTGAAGTCCTGGATCCTTTCAGTGAGCAGATGTCTCTGTGCTCGCGCTTCCTCGTCTGTGCATGTTCTGGGGTTTTGTGGTCCTCCATAACAAGTCCAGTTGTCCATTTGTCTCCATAACAAGTCTGAGTAAACAGCAGTTTGGTGAGCCCACCTGCAGGAGCCCTGGTGCTGGTTACGGCTCACCACGGGCCTCCCAGGACTACCCACAGAGGAGGAGGCAATTAAGGACCGGGGGAAGGAGCCATAAATCTCCATAAACTTCAGCCAGCTACTCTCCCCCCACTTTCGCCGGGACGCTCAGATAATGCATCTCCTTAACTGCCACCAGACGGATTTCAGAAGAGAAAAGGAGCATCCGACAGCTTAGTGCCTTTTCAAAGATCCATTTTGCCCAGTTCTTTTGTGTAGCCTTACTTAAGGCTGAGGGGTTTTTGGAAAATGTAACATCTGCTGACTCACCAGGTTATACCACAGACGAAATAAAGTGTCCGATATATCAAATGCGCTCGGGCACCACATATTCAACACGAGCCTTGACCCATGACAATTTTGTGATTCGAGTGCATGCTGAAGAAATGTGATCCATTGTAGAACAACTTCAGTGCAATGGAGAGCATTTCCACAACGTGCTGTTCAACCTGGAACGGTTTTCTGTAAACGCGTTGAGGATCGTCGTGCGGTGTTGTTCAGCGGAAAGAGGCACTCGTCTCACTAATCAGACAGGATGTGCAACGGAAAACATCCCTCTTGAGGAGGAAAGGCCTGCTTCCCTTTTATCATATTCTTAAGGACATGCTCTTCTACAAAGCTGCTGACGTTTGCCTTCAGTAGCGCCACGTTAAAAAAAGAAAAACACTGCGCTCATTTTAAGTTAAACAATTGAACCGGGTGCATAACACCCATGGATGAGCTTCCTCACCTCAAGTCCTAACTACAAAAACTACAAAAATAGCAGATATGACTTTTGGCTGCAGGACAACAACAAATTTGAATTTAAAGCTGATTAAAAGTTTGGCAAAGTGTGTGGCAATTCAAAAATATCTAGCTAATTGGTCTCTTTAATCACATGATTGGATTGTACAGCGGTACCTCGGTTTTCATTATTAATCTGATCCAAAGGGTTGGTCGAAAACGAATCAGTTTTTCCCATGAAAAATTATGTATATGCAGCTAATCCATTTGACACCAAAAAACATTAACACAAAACACAAATGACAGTTTTTCATGCAGAAACCAACGTGAAAAGCATATGAGTGATGCATGAAATGGAGAAATGATCTACACCATAGGGACACCACCTTTTGTGTTTTGCTCTGACTTCTTTGTTGAATTCAGTAGTGTTTCCAACTTTCCCTATGCAAGGGCTGCCACTTGCAACTTTCTTTGGCTCCATGGTGGGTTGTTTTGCAGTCATTCTCAATTATGAAAATGCAAAGACTTGGCGTGTAACTGCGTTAGCAAAAAAAAAAAAAGAGTTAACTGGTGATGCCACTGGGGGCCAATCCATGACTTCCCGGTGGGGGTTAAAGGCTCCCTGACATGATTGTTCAACGTTGGTTAATTGTGTTCTATATTGTTTGTAATGATGCTCTACTGTTTGTTTGATTTAAAAAATACATTTAATGGTCATAGCAAGAGCCTTGAACAATTTACTCCTGGGAAAAGGTGCGTTTCCCAGATGACGCCTGTGCAGTGGTTCTCACACTTGATCAAACATGGCGCTGTGCAGACAGAGGATGTTTACAGCTACAATACTGAAGATTTGAGCAATAGTTTTCCAGGAGGAAGAAACGTCTGGAGATGCAGCATATAGAGAACTTGCAGAACTACATAATTAAGCATTAGTTACTCAAACCGCCAAAGATGAAGATGAAGATTGGCCGGCTTCTGCTAACGTAGCAGTGAGTTTGCGTGGGAGAGGAAAAAAAAAAGACGAAGGAGTTTTGAGTTGAAAGTTGCAGAAGATAAATCATTGTAGCAATATGTTTTATAACTCCAGCAGAGGCAGGTTATGTGCAGCGGCAGTTGACTGACTGTGTACTCAGCTCGGAACAATATGTGCTTTCACTTTAAAGTCTGCAGAAACAGCGGCAGGTCATGGGTATAAGGCCGGGCAGGGTCACGCTTGGGGTTTTAGTTTGCGTGTCAGTGTGTTTAGTTTCTACTTTTAAGCCTGAGTTCCTGTTGTTTTCATATTTGGTAGGTATTTCCCTACTCACACCCGTGTCTCGTGTTCTATCTAGTCCAGGTGTGCGCTTGTTTTCGTGTCGGATCATTTGCGTCCTTTTGTGTTTCCGCTGCGTGGCTGACCGGGTAGCATGTTGGCCTTCAGGGTTCGAATCTCCGTTGGGCATCTCTGTGTCGAGTTTTCACAGTTAAATATCAGAGCATCTGTTCTCCCTGCGATTGACTGGCGACCAGTCCAGGGTGCTGGGATAGGCTCCAGCATGCCCGTGACCCTAATGAGGATAAGCGGTATAGAACATGAATGAATGAATGAATGAGCATCTATTCTCTTAATTCATAAAAATAAACAGGAAATTATTCAGAAAATAAAATAATAACTAAACAGTGTCTGAAAACCGTGACGGATCTTTGGCATATATTTTTGTTGAAAAACTGGGGGGCAGCAGCCTAAGCAGAAAAGCCCAGACTTCCTTCTACTTTGTCCAGCTCCCGTCGGCATATCCCGAGGGGTTTCCAAGCAAGTTGAGAGATGTAGTCTCACCAATTCCTATTTGGTCTTGGTCTACCCTGAACACCTCCTCACGGTGGCGTCCGGGAGGTCTTCTAACCAGATACCTGAGCCGCCTCACCTGGCTCCTCTCAATGTGATGGAGCAGCGGCTCAACTTCGAGTCACTCCCGGATGACAGTACTTCTCGCCGTGTGTATGGAGGAGACCCCAGCCTGAAACCTCATGCAACTTCCCCTGGTCCAACTTGGTGTAGAACGAAAACAAAGAAATAGAAACCGTTTTAGACCAACATGAACCCCTGCTGAGGAGTGAATGCAGTCTCTTAGCAGAGTCCACTGATGGAGATGTGAAAGGTGTTGAGGGTCTCCAGCCACCTGTGGGGCACATCACAAGCCCACAGCTGAAGGAAAAGGGCTGTTTTGTCTCATTTCAATGTTCCTTTACGGACCCATCTTCTTTCTTACCGCCAGTGTCTTTTCTTTACTGGTTCCCCGGATTAACCGATGTTAGGGGACACACGAGTCACCTCTTCTTTACCTTTTGAAATGTCATAAGTTTCCCCCCAATGTTGCGCTCAGATGACCAGCTGTCACTCTCACCTCCTACTTATTGCAGACTGCAACCTAGAGGAGGTGAAGGCGTGCAAGTGGAGCGAGAGGAGGAGGTAACATAAGAGGGGGAAAGTTGATAAGGATCAAGCTGTACTTGCGGAGCAGCTCATCTAACATTAATGGCCGAGTAATTGGTTTCTAACAGTAACACTTACTTGGCCATCAATAATGACCGGCTAGGGGAGTGTTGGGTTTCTAGGTTGGGATAAGGGGCTATTGTAGCGGAGCTGAAGCCACGGGATCAGCCGCATGGCCCTTCAGCTATGTCGAACAAATATTTATACAGTGTCATGTTACTGGAACATTCTAACTGGTAAGACAAGAATAGACAGGGTGATTGGAAAGTTAGATACACATGTACAACAGTTCTGCTTTATCTAAGGATCTGGTGTTGGATCATTCTTTGAACAAAGCTTAGGAAATCCCGTAATGGAAGCCTTATAGACTTTTAACTATTTATTTTGGACTGCTATGAGAGGTTTGATTTAGAACACTATTAAGCCATTCACTGGTTCCATTTCAAATTGTACAGTACCCGTAGGTACACCATTTTTTTTGTAGAGTGACTTTTGACTGCAGTTTTTCTTAATGAATCAAACAAACTGAAATCTGAATAAAGAATAATTGCATTAATATATTTTTGAAAAACTGTTGTAGAGTCCCCTCCGTGAATCACCACCCTCCTGCGTCGAGGGGTTTGAGTGCCCGAGTGATCTTAGGAGCTATGTTGTCGGGGGCTTTATGCCCCCGGTAGGGTTTCCCAAGGCAAACAGGTTCTAGGTGACGAGCCAGACTAAGAGTGATTCAGAAGACCCTTATGAAAAAAACCAAGAGGAGTGACCGCACCTCATCCGGACGTGGGATACCGGGGCCTCACCCTGGAGCCAGGCCTGGGGGAGGGGGCTCGCAGGCGAGCGCCTGGTGGCCAGGTCTTCACCCGTGGGACCTGGCCGGGCCTAGCCCGGAGAAGCCACACGGGAACCCCCCCCCGCAGACCCACCACCTGCAGGGGCAAGCATAAGGGTCCGATGCTGTGTGATTTGGGCAGTGGTCGAGGGCGGGTGTCCGGGCGACCTGGTCTTTGGCGACCAAATCTGGTTCTTGGGACATGGAATGTCACTTCTCTGGTGGGGAAGGAGCCCGAGCTTGTGGAAGAGGCGGAGAGATTCTGACTAGATATAGTCGGACTCACGTCAACCCACAGTTTGGGCTCTGGAACCAAATTCCTTGAGAGGGGCTGGACCTTGTTCTTCTCTGGAGTTGAGCTGGTGTGGGATTATTATTAGCCCCCCGCCTTGGTGCCTCTGTGTTGGAGTCATCCCCAGTGAACGAGAGGGTTATTTCCCTACGCTTTAGGGCTGGGGAAAGAGTCCTGACTGTGGTTTGTGCGTATGCGCCGAACGGCAGTTCAGAGTACCCAGCCTTCTTTCAGTCTATCAGAGCGGTTCTGGAGAGCACCCCAGCTGGTGACTCCATAGTTCTGCTGGGAGACTTCAACGCCCATGTGGGCAATGACAGTGTGACTTGGAGGGGCGTGGTCGGGAGGAACGGCCTCCCTGACCTGAACTCGTGCGGTGTGTTGTTGCTGGACTTCTGTGCGAATTACAGTTTGTCCATAACAAACACCATGTTCGAACATAAGGATGTCCATAAGTGCACTTAGCACCAAGACACCCTAGGTCGCAGGTCTATGATCGACTTTGTGGTCGTATCATCAGACCTGCGTCCGCATGTTCTGGACAAGCGGGTAAAGAGAGGGGCGGAGCTGTCAACTGACAACCACCTGGTGATGAGTTAGATTAGATGGCGGGGAAGGATGCCAGACAGACCTGGCAGACCCAAACGCGTAGTGAGGGTGTGCTGGGAATGTCTACCAGAGTCTCCCGTTCGTCAAATCTTCAACTCTCATCTCCGGCTGAGGTTCGCCTGCATCTCGAGGGAGGACCAGGATATCACGTTTGAATGGGCCGTATTCGGTGCCTTCATTGCTGAGGCAGCCAGTTGTAGTTGCGGCCGCAACGTGGTCGGTGCCAGTCATGGTGGCAACACCGGGGGTTAGGGCTGCTGTAAAGCTGAAGAAGGAGTCCTATCGAGCATGGATGGCTTGCGGGACTCCCGAAGCAGCTGACAGGTACCAGCAGGCCAAGCGGCACGCGGCTTCAGCCGTGGTCGAGGCAAAAACACGGGTGTGGGAGGAGTTTGGTGAGGCTATGGAGCACGACTCGGTCGGCCTCAAAGAGGTTCTGGCAATCCGTCCGACACCTCAGAAAGGGGAAGCAGCCCCCAGTTCACACTGTTTACAGTGCGGTTGCGGGCTTGCTGACCTCGACTGTGGATATAGTCGGTCGGTGGAAGGAATACTTCGAGGCCCTTCTCAATCCCACTGACATGCCTTCCGTAGAGGAAGCATAGTGTGAGCATACTTATGTGGACAGTTCTATCACCGCTGCTGAGGTAATTGGGGTAGTTAAATAACTCCCCATTGGCAAGGCTCCGGGGGTAGACGAGTTCCGCTCGCAATTCCTCAAGGCTCTGGATGTTGGAGGACTATGTTAGTTGACACGCCTCTACAACATTGCATGGAAGTCGGGAACAGTACCTCTGGACTAGCAGACCGGGGTGGTGGTCCCCATTTTTAAAAAGGGTGACCGGAAGGTGTGTTCCAACTATAGGGGGATCACACTCCTCAGCCTTCCTGGGAAAGTCTACTCCAGGGTGCTGGAGAGAAGGGCACGACAGTTAGTCGAACCTCAGTTACTGGAGCTGCAATGTGGTTTTCGTCCCGGTCCCGGAACACTGGACCAGCTCTACACCCTTGCAAGGATACTGAATGGTATGTGGGAGTCTGCCCAACCGGTCTACATGTGCTTTGTAGACCTGGAAAAGGCATTCGCTCCAGGAGTACGGGATCGGTGGCCCGCTACTACGTGCCATTCGGTCCTTGTACAATCGAAGCAAGAGCCTGGTTTGCTTTGCCAGCAGTAAGTCAAGCTTGTTTCCGGTGAACATTGGCCTCTGCCAATGTTCACCTATCTCTAGGCGCAGTCAAGGTGTTGAGGGAGTCCAGCTTGGTGACCTTAGGATCTCGTCTCTGCTATTTGCAGACAATGTGGTTCTTATGGCCTCATCTGGCTGTGACCTTCAGAGTTTACTGGAGCGGTTTGCAGCTGAGTGTGAAGCTTCTGGTGGAGGAGTTCAAGTATCTCAGGTTCTTGTTCACGAGTGAGGGAAGGTTGGAAGGGAGATCGACAGACGGATCGGTGCAGTGTCAGCAGTAATGCGGTCGCTGTACCGGTCCGTCGTGGTGAAGAGAGAGCTGAGCCGGAAGGCCAAGCTCTCAATTCAACGGTCGATCTATGTTGAAATGAGTTTCCTCCCTAGGGTGGCTAGACTCACCCTAAGAGATAGGGTGAGGAGCTCAGTCATCCGTCATCAGAATAGAGCTGTTGCTCCTTCACATTGAGATGAACCAGTCTCACAGCTGGCCTGGGAGGTCTAGGTGTCTACCTGATGGTACTGGAAGAGGTGGCTGAAGACCGGGAAGTCTGGATTTCCCTACTGAGACAACTGCCCTCGCGACCTGGACCCAGATAAGCGCATTCATCTGTGGTAGTACCACTGATGAATGATAAAGTTAGATGATCACATGTCCTGTTTTTCGAGGGCAGTTTTTTAATGAAAAGGTTTTCTTTGTGCAATACAACTTATCTTTGCACCATAAAAAAGTAGCAAGGAAATAATATTTTAGGCATAATAGCACATGTTGAGGTAGAAGCATAAATGAATTACTGTCTTGGGTTATAGATAGTACTGCTTGATAGTAAAGCTTGAAAATGCTTTATTGAGGCAAATTTAGCTTAGGCATAAAATAGTATATGTGGTATTCAACCACAAAACAGCATGATTTATCAATTCATATATTTTTGAAAAACTGCACAGTTCATCATTAGGACATTATAGCATTACAATAACTCCAGATTTCATGATTATTTGTCATACACCATAGTGTTCCATATTGTTGGGTAACCATGCAGGATTTCCATTTATTTTGGAATACATTCCAAAATAATAGCATACACTCGTTATGGTTGATTGCCAAACATGAGCGCTCCCTGGCAGCCATTGAGCTTTTCGAGCATCCTGGGTGGTGCAATCCACATTGAAAGTGACCCTTGTCTGACCCATGTCTACGGCACTACGTGAGTTGTGCTGTGAACCCGAGGAGGACAATGAGGGTTGACCCTTTTAAACCTCAAATCAATGCGGTTAAAACCCATGCTGGACTTGAGTTTGAAAGGAGTATTAGACACACCTCTACGGGGATTATTGAGTTGGGGAGGGGGCTGAGACTGTTTATTATTTGGCTGTCTCATCTCATTCATTTCAGAATATTCCATTCAGTGTTGCAAATGCATGCTAAGTGTTGACATACAAAAAGTCTAAATCACTCACATGTGTTCAACTGGATTGCGTTATTGCATATAATAATGCCGTTTCATATTCAGCCATTGAAGGACACCACTTCCCCTGTATGGAAGGGTCTATTCCTTGTTGGAAGAATATAGTCTTTTTCAGATTACCTCTGAGAAAAAGCTTTTAAGCCGCTCTTTGTCAAATAACCGTGGCCGTCTCTAATACTGACAACAGAGTTGTACACCGCTCTGTAGTGAAACACACTGCAGAATAGGGACGGAAATCTGCTTGGCATTTTTGGGTAACTGAGACGAAAACAAGCAGAGCTGCCAGTGAAGCAACACAGCGGAAAGCAGAAGCAACTAAGTCTCCTCTGCAGCCTTTACCTAAACCAATCCAATTACATAAATGGGAAATGCAGTAATACAGTGTCCCGCGTCTGGGTAGGAAGATTTGCACAACTTATGTGTGCTTAACATAATCTTAAATCAACAAAGCTGGAGCATTATCAACACAGGGACACGAAATGAGGGCTGTGGTAGCTTGATATTTCCAGTATGTCACAAAAATACCACTGTGACAAAATGCATCAAATGTTTTTGGAATTTCTAGCGTTGCATTAGTGCGTGTGTTACGTTTGACTGCCTTTTAAGCACATTATATGCTGCTGGGTCGTGCAATCTACAGCAATGCGTCACAGCTCGTGTTCTTCATTGTGTCCAAGCATTTTCCCAACTAATCCAAGGAGTGTATTTAGCATGAACAGAAGGGTATTTTTTTCACTCCCAAAATGGAAAATGTAATCTGTTGTCTTCAAGCAAAAATACCTTACAATGTCTATTGTGGAGAAAGGTTGGACAAATTGTATTCTGACATGTGTATATTTGTGAGACTGAAAATGTCTAACGTTCTTGTAATATACGAATACATATACATAATATATAATACATATACAAAATACGACAGAATGGAAGTTCCCGGGTTTCCCGAGTTTTGGACAGTTGCAATACTACAGTGTGCACATCTGGTGCTCAGGTCGTTTGTGTAGGCTCAGCTACTAGAACAATTAAGGAGAACATTGGTCATCTTTGAGGTTGTTACTTACGTATTAGTTTAAAAGTTTGACCAATGAGGCGCTGTTTAGAAATTGCACGGGCTTCATATTTATAAAAACTGTAACAGAGACTGCCTTTAAAAATAATAATGTTCAATTTTCAGCTATCAAAGTGCTTTCTCCCTAATCAAGTAATTTATGCATGGTTTGTGCGTACGCGCCAAACGGGAGTTCAGAGTACCCAGCCTTCTTGGAATATGTTTACCAATCGATCTACGTTCCCACCCTCACCTATGGTCAGGAGTTATGGATCATGACCAAAAGAACGAGATCGCGGATACAAGCGGCGGAAATGAGTTTCCTTCGTAGGGCGGCTGGACTCACCCTAAGAGATAGGGTGAGGAGCTCGGCCATCCGGGAGGAGCTCAGAGTAGAGCCGCTGCTCCTTCACATCGAGAGGAGCCAGTTGAGGTGGCTCGGGCATCTAGTCCGGATGCCTCCCGGGC
>QODF01000123.1:1038499-1058490 GCA_024372805.1 Oostethus manadensis | reverse complement strand
TTTGAATTTCCTGTTAGTGAATTTAACGATTATCCAAAGCATATACTTTGACCAGACATTCTATAATCAGCACAGTCCGCAATGGGAAGGAATGCTGAAGGACAAAAACCTACCAAAATACATAGAAAAAGGTGTTTTGTGAAACATTTGTATCCTTGTGGACATGGCCTGTAAATATTGCATGAGAGTACATTTTGCATAATGTCAGTCAAGCGTGGGCAGAATGTTAGGTACAACTGCTTTGGAATGTATGCCTAACGTTGTGACCAGTGAGTGACATTTAAGGAGATTATGTTTCTATTTTCAAGCAAATTGGTGTTCAAATGTAAAGAAAGAGGATCGAAGTATCCCCTGGTTTTTTGTGATGTGATCGAGTTGCAGCGTGACCCTCTCCTCACCACCAGTGTACATTCCCTTGAGAGCCACAGCTGTGGGGGACCTCTGTGTGAACTCACAGCAGGAGTTGAAGCACACCTCCTGGTCCCAAAGCTGGCCCTTTTCTCCACTGTGGCATCAACTTCCTGGTCCTGTAACCATAGCCCTGGACTTTTAAAAAGGGCCAAAACCTTCCACAGCAGCTGCTCGCCTGGTAAACAGATCCACATAGCGGATCACCTGAGAGCATCAGGGGGTAGTTCTCTGCTGAGCTGCTCATGTGTCCCTCTGCCTGCTTTGTTTTGCAGATGGCCACCATGGACGAGACCACTTGAAACTTAAAGAAAATGTATCAATAATTCAACGTTATTTAACTGGAATGTATTCAGGAGCAGCGATCTGCTAGTGTGTGTGCCAGGAGTTTCAGAACATCGGACTACTTGACCATTCCATTCAGAGGAGTCTGATTTGACTATCAGTCGCGCTGGCGAATCCGATTAACATGTCATGTGATCAAGATTGTACTTTCCTAACAACATGCTACAGATGTCAACGTAGGACATTGAAAGGGATTCTTCTATTTCCTCCCTTTGCGCTTCCAAGGAATAAGAAATCTGATCGTCAAATAACTCCTACTTGAACTTACTTACGTACTTTAGTTTTGCAGCGGAAATGAAATACTCTGCATATGTGGAGCCTACGACTTCCCTCGCTTTGCTTTAGAACATTAGAACGTGTTGGTGTAAAGAACAGGTGGGGAACATTCTGATAGCTATTTCTTGCATAGTAGGGCTTTGTCTCTTTGTGAATATTTACTCGCCACAGCGAAATGGGCATTTTTATATTCAAATAGAAACTAATATGAGCTCCTGCCTGGGCAGAGACTGTAGAATGTTCACAAACAAGGTCTTCACTTGACTTACATTCTTCTAGTGGCATTTTTCCAGTGCACTTATTTGAAGGATTGCATCCCATAATGCTTGCATCGGCAGTAAGACACAAGCAACAGTACACCTTCTGTCATAAATAAGCCTCAACATATTGCTGTATTGTGATTATTTCATTTATGGATGGGCGTTCGTTACCAGGAAACGTTGTAATGCGGAATGTCGTAAACCGAAGACCGAAGATTTATTATTATTATTTTATTATTTTTTCCATTGCTCATTTTGCTCTGTGGCTGTTCTGGTTGTTGCTGCTGTTGTGGTTACCGTGGTTGTTATTGTTTATACCATGGTTGAAATATGTTTGTGAGGTTCTTCTGCACCCTTTCCTATATCCCCCCCACCTATCCCTCTCCATGTCAGGTCCGGCAAAAAACAAAAAAAACAAAAAAAAAACAAAACGAAGACCACCTGTTTTGTGGGGCAAAAAGTGGGTATACGTTTACGAGGCCCATAGGGGCGCTGCCCTAAATTTGTTTTATTTACTTAAGCATTTTTATTATTAATTTATTTTTATTTATTATAAATTATTATTACTGTTATAATTATTATGTATTGAACAGCTGTTTGTGCAAATGTAAATGATAAGCTCTGATTCAGCGCCCTTTTGCTGCTTCACTTAATCCCCCCGCTACTCTCAAGCGTGCTTTTTCATTTGAATCATATTATATAATAACATGCATGTTAGGTTAATTGGTGACTCTAAATTGTCCATTAGAGTATGAATGTGAGTGTGAATGTTTGTTTGTCTATATGTGCCCTGCGATTGACTGGCGACCAGTCCAGGGTGTACCCCGCCTCCTGCCCAAAGTCTGCTGGAATGGGCTCCAGCATCCCCGTGACCCTTATTAGGATAAGCGGTATATAAAATGGATGACAGTTGTTTGTTTATGTTAGAAAGCGTGAGTTGTGGATACCAACATTTGGTCAATGCAACCAGAAGAAAAACGGTTGGAAGCCACAACTATGATGTGCCCACGGACCGGCAAACAAAGTGTGAAATCTCATTGCTTGCCCAAACAAACCATTATTAGTGAAGCATAAAGATATAAATATATAAAAATTGTGAGTTTTTATTCAGTGGTACTTTTATGTCGTACATTTTACCATATTATCATTCATTCATTCGTTCATTTTCTATACCGCTTATCCTCATTTAGGGTCGCGGGGATGCTGGAGCCTATCCCAGCAGACTTTGGGCGAGAGGCGGGGTACACCCTGGACCGGTCGCCAGCCAATCGCAGGGCACATATAGACAAACAAACATTCATTCCTATGGACAATTTAGAGCGGCCAATGAAGCTAACATGCATGTTTTTGGAATGTGGGAGGAAAGCGGAGTACCCGGAGAAAACCCACACACAGAACATGCAAACTCCACACAGAGATGCCCAACGGAGATTTGAACCCAGGTCTTCCAGATCTCCTGACTGTGTGGCCAATGTGCTAACCACTCATCCACCGTGCGGCCCTTATTATCATGTATTTCTTAATTATTACCGACTTAGGATGGATGAATTTCAGAGAAAAAAAAAGTACATATATTTTTGGGTACGTGAATGCTGGGTCACAAATGAGAGGGGATCAACTCTATCCAGAAAGTGATTGAATGGAAGTGGTGTGGCTTCACAGAAGGTGAGGGTTAGTTCATTCTGACAGCAAATATTTTGACCTTCGAGCAAAGATTGGAGGGATCAGATACCAGCAGCCGACTGTGATAAAGACACAACCGATCGATCTGACTTTCAAAGCTCCTCACACGCTGAGATGTCTGCTTTCATTTCAATTCATGTTCACAACCTGTTGCTGCAGATCTAACAATAGCATCCCGCAGAAAACCTTCACAGTGCTGTGACTCGCCTTCTTCTCCAAATTTGGTGCTCCTGATGTGTTGGGATTAAGTGTTCTCTTGGTTGAGAAGATCCCTTTTACTTCACGTCTTGATGCTAAACCAGCTAAAAACCATTGGATTATCTGAAAGACGTTGCCATTTAACTTCTTTTCTTTCCTTGGAATGTCTTACCATGAAACCGTAATCCTTCAACATCGGTGTTCGGGGTAAAACCTTTTAGACTTCCTGATATCTTGGGGCAGAGTAGATTCTAAAATTAAGTAATGCAACTGTAGTTATTTCTTATTAAATACTGTAAATCACTTGTACTTGTGTCGCTGATGCGACTTATGAAAATAAAGCCCGAAATAGAAGATTTTATGTTTTTCCCAACTATAAAAGATCAAGAAAATGGGATCTTTACAGCAGAAAAAGTCTCATTACTTTTTATATTCCTGAGCTGGTTTGGATGGAAGGGGGCTAAAGTCGAGCCTGCAGGTCAGCAATCACACAAAACACATTTGGAGATCATTATGGAGTCACTCATGCTGTGCGACTCCGACAGGCCCTAACACTGTGTACGGTGTTTCTAGTCAATTGGATGAAAGCTCTCTTTCAGTGCAGCTCATTAGTTCGAGCCTCGGATAGCACATGTCCAAAGATTACTCACTGAGGGCCGCTTGCACTGAGCTGCCCGGACTGGGAGGTTTTCTTGTCATTTGTTTATATGACATCAACTACTCGGTAATAACACATAATAAATAAAAGGCAAATAAAGCTCTCTGCTTGAGAAACATCATGCACAAAATCTTGTTTGGCCAGTGAAACTAACTTCATCATCCAAGATTCTGATATTCAATTGGCATGAACAATATGAATTATTATATTATGATGCAACAATAACCGATAGCTGTTTGAAATATTGTTTTCTCTGCTGTTTGTTCATTCTGCGGTAGGAAGCCATTCTGAGTCCTGCAACACTATTAGGTAAGGTTAACAAGAACATTTACTGTTGCATCAACACAGAGTCTGACAGCAATTTTCTCTATTACTTTATTACAGCAAAGACCACAATAAGCCTGAAGTCAAAAGCACTCACTGAAGTCAAACGCAATTAATGTCTGCTCATCTGCGTGTTTGTCATTATTTCCTATAATTTAGAAGCTCGCCATATTTTTCAAAACCTATTAAAACTGTTTACCAAGGTCTGCTCTGAGTGCAGGGGTTATTACATCAGCAAAGAGGTAATGTTTGCACTCGTTTGTGTTCCCGTGTTTGCTCTCTGTTTGTGTGTGTTTAAGTCGCATTACTGAGGATCCAGATTTTTTTAAACATGATTTTCTTATGGAAACTTTGATTCCGTGTAGGTTATGTTCGAGATAGCACCACAGGACAGGAGTGGAACAACCATGTACAGTCATCCCTTGTTTCTTCTGGTTAGATGGTTCCAGACGCAAACCGTGAAGTGAATTTCCACAAGGATTAGAATATTAATACTTGAAATATTTTTGCAGTTAAGGCATTCAACAATGTTTTTGTCCTTCCTAAATGTTTTTAAACATTATTAGAGCCCTGTAAACATGAAATAACACCCCTATCGTCACCTTTAGACCCGTATTACCTGATATAATAGACATGATAGGCTATACCAAGACACACCAGTACCAAGTTCCTTTTTGTAGTGTCTGGAAAGTAAGTCGATGGGTCGATGATGCATGGCATTTAAAAGGAAGGTTTGTCATCATCCTATCAATCACCCTCACTATGATGTTTGTCATTGGATTGATATATCATGCCAGTCTGACATACTAGTTAGCCTCTAAATTATTTCATCTTAAACGTGAAAATGGGTTAGAAATTGAGTGAGGAATAAGCAGGCAGGGAAAAATGTACCACTTCCACACAAAACAATAACCATAGCTTTTCATTATCGCCACAAATACATTTGTACACCCACAAAAAGATTTGGCGTTACCTGTTCACCCAACCAGAGAGACCAGTGCCATGTCAGTCAGTCCCTGGTGGTAATGGTACTGCTGCTGCCTTTTAAGATAGAGAGAGAAGGTCCAATCCCAGCCTTGGACACTGTTTATTAATCTGTTGATTTGTTGTTACGCTCTAAAAATCAATGTATTGAACATATGCATATTACTGTAAAACATGCATCTAACTCCAGGTTTAAGTCAGATAGTTTAAAAATAGCTTTTAATTGGGCAGTTAGGTCCTAAAGATGTGATGACCGTAACTGTCCGTGGGGGCCCAATGTGAATTTTTTTCATTGGGCCCAGAATTGCTGGCAGCTCCCTTGTGTTAGGTTGAGCTGCAAATTCAATTCTGCTTAGGACTCTGTCGAGCGAAAATATGCTGCTTGCTCTAAAACGGACTTCTTTGAGAATAACTACGAGGTACGCCTAATAAAACTTGCATGCAAGATGACAAATCAAGTCAACGTTAACAGACAGCTTCTAGAGAAGATGTTTGGCTATGCTAAAAACCTTTGTTAATACTGTATAGGAAACGCTTATGTGAGAGGAGTTCTTCGTCCTGTGAGGGACTGAGACAGAGGCAGACTCACATGCCTAAACGTCCAAGGTTATGTCAATCAAGTGATGAGCATGTGGACGACTTATTTTGGAAACATAGCAAGTTCAATTGTGTAATATTAATGTGCAATAATAATAGTAAAATCAATTGGAATATTAGACCCAAAGCATATTCTGCTGAAAGGGACCTACTGTATTTGGCCAGGGGTAACCCTGAAAACAGAGAAGCCCTCCGGGAAACAATAACTGTACATGTAACTAGAAAACTGTTACATTTCTGAATTAAATCTACTAGGTTTTCTATTGTTATTATTATTTTTTGTCCAGGCCTAATTTTAAAGAAAGAACGTGTCCATCTTCTCGGCTCTTTGCAGCCTCATTGCTCATGTCCAAGGGCACTCATGCACATGGGGGTAACACATAGGACTTTGCCAACATGACCCCACTCCCTTCCAGGTCGAAGTTGGAGTCGGCTTCAGTCTGACCCAGCTCTGGTCTGCACGGTGAGCCGTCAAAGCTCATCATTGTCACACTCTTGCAATCAATACCACACAGCCTCCTGACAGATTGTGTTAGTTCAGCACACTCCTCCTTAACAGTGAAATCCGCAGAGATGTGAGTAAGGGGAAGCAGAGTGCACGGAGTGAGAACTTTTGACACTTCATTTATAAAAGCAGACATTTTGGAGTGAAATCGTGTTTGTTAAATTATCTGGAACATTATAATGCAGAATCCAAGCAGACCATTACATCCATTGCTCCTCTCAAGTTTCCACTTTTACGATGCTTTTCAACCATGGCAGCACAGCGTGGACACTTCTTGTATGTCATCGGCTTAGAGTGCAAGCAGGGATGTATTGCAAGGAATTTCTGACGAGTTCATCTGTGCTACTTTTTCTTAGAAAACACTGTGTTTGCTGGCACAGTTACACCTTGAACAGAACAGAACTTTCACTTGCAAGCCATGGGATCTCATCAAAAATCCATTTACGTACATACAACAATCAAAACGCAATTACAGTGTAATCGCATCCAAGTTAAATGATTACAAATGATGTCGGCCCTCTTTGATTATCAGTTTGAATATCCATTAGCCATAAAGACACGCGAATGTCAATCCTGGTATCCCTCAGGTTTCTGTGCTAGGACCAGTATTATTCAGTCTTTACATGGCCCCTTTAGGTAATGTCATCAGAAATTAATATTCACCAGAAGTTAATGTTCATTTCTATGCCGATGACACACAACTGTACTTATCGATGAAACCTAACCAAGCTACCCAAACTCCAAGCGTGCCTAACTGACATCAAGAACTGGATGACTTCCAACTTTTTACTGTTAAACTCAGATAAAACTCAGAATCAGAATCAGAAAAACTTTATTGCCATTGTAAGTGAACAATTCACAAACTAGGAACTTTCTTTGGCGACTCGGTGCAACGTAGAATTCTAAGTAAACATAGAGCATGAAATAAACATAGAACTAACTAAACATAGAACCCTGAGTAAAAAGCTGAAATCACTGATAAGTAAAGGCATGAGGGAGTTTTTAGTGCAGGTAGTATAAGGTGCCAAAAATACTGGTTATAAAGTGAGCATAGTGCAAATGTTATAAAGTGTTCATGAGTTCAACAGCAGCAGGAAAGAAGCTGTTCTTGTGGCGAGAGGTTCTGGTCCGAACGGACCGTAACCTTCTGCCAGAGGGGAGTGGCTCAAATAGTCCATATCCAGGGTGGGAAGGGTCAGCAAGTATCCGGCCTGCTCGCCCCCGAGTTCTGGTGACGTACAGGTCCTGTACAGGTCTTGTACTCACCCCCCATAATACAGTCGGAAATCTTGGTGTCTTCTTCGATCAGGACCTTTCCTTGAGTTCCCAAATAGAACGGAGCTACCAGGTGAACACACCTGTTCCCTGTCAGGCATTCCCTCCATATCCTCGTCAGCTGCTGCTGGAGGGTGCTGGATTATTTTTCCGACGCCATCTCACAGACCTCCAGTGCTACTTTGCCTCTTGTTGGAGTTTTTGCTATCCCTTTTACCACCCTGCATCTGTATTTAGACACCCTCCTGACTCACCCTGTTTTGTGTACTGTTTTAAATCTAGTTCGTTTGTCGCGGTGCTCCGGTTTTCCTGATTAAGAGAGACTTTCTCTTACCTGAACCTGCCTTGTGTCCGCGTCTGGGGATCCGTCCTTGCGGGGTCCGTCCTCGTGGCTCCGTCCTCTCGCCTTGACAGAATAATCCAGCCATTCCCATGGATCCTGTGGAACAGGAACAGCTCCAGTTTGCCCTTCAGGCCCAAGGGCAGATGATTAATCGTCACAAGCAAACACTAGAGGATCTCTCCACGCATTTACGCGACACACACGCCCGTTTGACGAGTACCTCTGTGGCCGCCTCCAAGGAGGCTTCCCGGACTTCCGCTGCAGCCGCGCCGGAGCTTCAATTAGTTAACCCCGTTCCACGGGCGCCAAACATTCCGCATCCTGTGTGGTATGAGGGAGATTTTGGGGAATGCAGACTTTTTCTTCACAAATGCCCCCTTGTGTTTCACCAGCAAGTCCATACCTATTCTACTGACTCCGCCAAGGTGGTTATATTATTGGTTTTCTCTCGGGACGTGCATCCAAATGGGCCATGGTGGTGGAGCGAGAGCAAGCCGGAACTCCTCTCCAACTTGCCCCTTTTTTTTGAGGAGCTCAAGATCGTGTTTGACCACCCGGTCAGGGAACGGGAGGCTGGGCTGCGTCTGTTGGCAATCCGCCAAGACCCAAACTCGGTGGCGGACCATTCCATCACCTGGAGAATGGCTGGGACTTGGCCTTTGTTAGAAGTCGAGTGGGCAGCCTGGGATGAGACCCGCACCCTCGAAGACCTCATCTCTCTCGCCATTCGGCTGGACAAATTGTTTGCGGAAGCGCAGGCGTCAGCGAAGAGTGGATCTCCCTCGGTACTCGATCCATCTGCCGACCCTCCTTTGTGATACTCTTCTGCTGTTTGTTTTCAACACTCTCGCTTTCCGGTAACCACCAGGAATCCATTCGTTTTTTTGTTATTCCTTCCCGTTTTGCCCCGATCGTACTGCGTCTTCCTTGGCTTCACCGTCATAGTCCTTTAATTGATTGGTCTTTATTCAAAATTACCAATTGGAATGCGTTTTGTCACTCTCACTGTCTTCGCTCTGCTCTTCCTCCCAGCTGTCCGGCTAATCCCCCTCGTTTTTCTCCTGACCTATCTCTAGTTCCCAAGCAGTATCACTCCCTCCGAGAGGTTTTTTTGCATAGACCGTGCTATGTCACTCCCCCCCCACCGTCCTTATGACTGCGCTATAGACTTTTTGCCCGGTGCGTCACTCCCCTCCTCCTGGCTTTATAACATTTCCCAACCCGAACAGAAGGCCCTGGAAGAGTACATCTCCACCTCTCTTGCTGCTGGGCACATTTAGCCTTCCTCTTCCCCCTTAGCGGCAGGGTTTGTCTTTGTCAAAAAGAAGAACGGCTCATTGCGTAAATGCATGGGTTTCGCCAACTTCTACTCGCGCTTTATGCGCTATTTCAGTAAAGTTACCGACCCTCTGAACTAGCTAACATCTTCTAAGGTTCTGTATGACTGGTCGCCGGACGCCAACCTGGCCTTCCGGTGTCTTAAGTCTTTTTTCACCTCTGCACCTGTTCTCATCCATCCTAATCCCTCTTTACCCTTTTTTGTCGAGGTGGATGCGTCCGAGACTGGGGTTGGGGCTGTTCTCTCCCAGCGCCCCAGTGACGATCAGAGGCTGCACCCCTGCGCCTATTTCTCCAGGCGTCTCCTGCCTGCTGAATGCAATTATGATGTTGGCAATTGGGAGCTGTTGGCGGTGGTTCTCGCTTTGCAGGAGTGGAGGCACTGGTTGGAGGTGGCTACTCACCCTTTTTGTCATCTACACGGACCCCAGGCACCTTTCATACATCTGTTCTGCTCAGTGCCTTAACCCACGCTTAACCTCGGTTAAGGTTTTAAAAAAACCTATTAACATATATATTTAGAGGTGATGTATTGTGTGGGTTATTGCGCCTGTTGTGAGATAATGTCAGGAAAAAAAAGCCCGTTGATCAAATCTGGCCTTTGTATGTCTCACTGACCGTTACAGTAACCTTTGACCTGTGTAGAATACTACATATCATCAATGTCCTTAGTTCAGTTAGGCTTTTGAATGCTTAAAAATACTTAACTTGGCCCAAAAATATGTAAAATTGGCCCCAATGCATACTGTATTTTTTTCCAAACATTAGGCCATGTTTAACTATAAAACCACACAATCTATTATTAATTTATTTTTGAAAAATGGTGATAGACTCAAGCGGCGAAATTGGCAAGGGGTGACTGTATTTATTTTTATGACTCATTTTAATATTTATATTTACATTTTGTTTTAGATGAAACATTTAGGATCACTATTTAATGTATACCTCAAATGTGAGGTATGTGAGTTGAATGTGAAAAAAGCATGGGAAATATTGAAAATATATGGCTAGAAAACACTGAATTTCAACCCCATACATCAAGGTCATGCTCCGACAGACTGCTTGCTATATTTATGTTGTATCTGTCTACTGCAACTGGCGCCTGGGATCAGAAAATGTCTCCACTCCACATTTGTCCCAATTTTTTTCTGGTCAGCTCATTCCTAAAGAATGGACAGTCCCCTGTTGCATATCAATCTGTTGAGCGCTCTCCATTCTCGTACACTAGGAAATCCTGGCTTTCTTTAGTTGGACAGCAACAAGTCCAACGATTGCTGTGTTCAGTTGACCGCAACAAGACTTTCTCATGGTTACGGCCTCCGTCTGCACAATGTGACTGCTGCTTGAACTTTGTTTTCAACGCTACTTTTGTTTCGTATTTGGTTTTGACGGCCGTCATTCAAGAACAGGATCTCGCATGAATATTATCAGGACTTCACATGCAGGTAAATTAACCAAGGATACATTTTACCCCCCTCCGCCTAGTCAGGTCTGATTTACAGAGTCAGTATCTGGTCCGAGACCCCTCTGGCGACCTCCTGCAGCTCTAGTAGTTGGATGCTCAGGAGAGGCACTGAGAGTAGATGCCTCAGCCACCCCAACTGGCTGCTTTTGGTCGTCAGGCTAGCAGCAAAACCATGCTTCTTTCTGCTGTGGTACCACTTACATCTCCTTCTAATGTGGTTAGCGGAAGAGTTTTCTCCAAGCCACATACACAGTAGAGTTCAAAAGAACAGCAGTGCAAGGCAACTAACCAGATGAATCACTGTTATTAGTACATTTTTATTGCTACATGGCAAACAAGTTGCGCAGTAGATTCTCAGAAAACAAGACAGCTTTCAAGATATGCACACTCTTAACCTCGTGCAACCGGGCAATACGTTGCCACATTACTGTACGTGCAAGGTGGGTGCCACCATGTTGCACTGACGTCACGTTGTTCCACATTGCAAGTTGTATGCTCTACTGTCACGTATTTATAACTTATTGCCTACTTTGGGTGAATAAGATTTGATTTGCTCAATTGTGAATATGGGGGGATACATTTATGTGAAATTAAAATACATACAAAATGGTATGGGTGTTTCATTGCATTTAGATTTACCAAATACTAATAGTATCAAAAAGTAAAATAAGTTCTTACTTCTGCTAGTTTACAAATGCTTTTTTAACACGAGATGTATTATGCAACTAATGATCAGATCCCCCTATTTCATAGTCCACAGTGGAACGTCTGATGCCTCATGGGCACATCATTTGTCACAGACATCTGCCGACTAGAAGGGATCCATAACATCATTCCATCACATCTACTACGGCAGGAGGCCATGGACATATATATGAACCAATTTGATATTTAGACATCTCAGGGATTGCACGTCAGTCCCTGAACTGTAATGGGCCAATTCAGCGAGTTCATAATGTCCTTTTGGAGCTCATGTTCATTGTTGCATGGCTCATTTCCAGAAGTTATTTTCTGTGTAAAGTTGGATGTTATGTTCCGCAACTCCTTTATAAAAAAAATAAAAGTTTGACTTGACTCCACAAACTTTTGGTTGTAGCTATTTTGTGGTGACCAATTATTTTTAATGGACTTGACCATATGATTGCACCAAATGCATGCAACTTTCAAATTGAACTTTGGCTCTCTCGCTGCCTATGTAGTAAAATGTACACCAAAGCTATAATTTTCATTAAGTATAATTTCCCAAGTATAGGAGGTTTTTGAGCAACAATCTGAACGTATTTGTGTTTCACAGACTTAATCGTTTTTATGGTACTTTGGCCTGTACACACACGCATGTGTGTACTTGTGTGTCTATGTGTATTATACAAATGTGTGTGTGACTCGCAGATTTTTTGTCAAAATGTTACACATGGAAAATTGCATTCACGCTAAGTTGGTAATAATCCATCCATTTATCCATTTTTTATGCTGCTTGTCCGCACGAAGGTCGCAAGGGCCTGGTCGTCAGCCACTATAGAGAAACAACCATTCGCAGTCACATTAATACCGTTGGAAAGTTTGGAGTCTCCAGTGAACCTAACAAGCATATTTTTGGAATTTGGGAGGAAGCTGGAGTACTGGAGAAGACCCATGCAGGGGAAAACGTGCAAACTCCACACAGCTATGCCCAAACAGAAATTTAAATAGATATCACTTTATTGTTTGGCCAACATGCTAACCACTAGGCCACTGTGCCGCCAAGTATAAATATACTGCACTAAATACTAATGCATTACATGTACTGCATGCAAGATGGTGGCGCCATGTTTGTGTTGCTACAGCAATACCATGGGGATGGTCTGGGAGCTGAAACTAATCTGATAAGTACAATAATCATTTTTACTGCAAATGTTGATGCAAAATCTAAGGGGAACATCAACGAGGGAGCCAAGTGTCAAAAATTGATTTTTTTTTGTCTCGCTTACTCGCATTACCTTCATTGTTGGCGTTTCCCGACATTTGCGCAAATAGTCTGGCTCAACTGGATCTAGGAAAGAGTTGACTCATATTTTAGATACAGCATTATTAGCATATCTGAAAATTGAACAAAAATATATGTTTTTACAAACGTACAGTTCACACCTCAGTGGAAAGCGGGTGTGTATCCCAGACGGCATACATGCATTTGTTATTAAAACTTATATATATATATATATATATATAATATTTCCTTTTTTCTTTAAAAAAAAACAAAAGTCCAGCCATTAGGGCAGATAGTATGTATGATCTACATGCCCTTACATGCTTAACAGATTTGCCAGGGAAAAGTATAGGATACTCTCCCCCGTCACACAGATTTTATTACGTACTTTTACGTAATTTTTATGCTTATTTTTATGCAAACTTTGGGAGGGGATAGAGGAAAAGAGAAAAGAAGACAGAGCAGAGGAGGACAAAACAGAGAGAGACAACAACACCAGCTGGGTACACCCTGGACTGGTCGCCAGTCAATTGCAGGACAGACATACAACCATTCACACTCTAATGGACAATTTAGAGTGGCCAATTAACCTACCATGCATGTTTTTGGAATGTGGGAGGAAACCGGATAACCCGGAGAAAAGCCACGCACGCACAGAGAGAACATGCAAACTCCAGAGTTGCCCAACAGAGATTTGAACCCTGAACCTCCTGACTGTGAGGCCAACGTGCTACCCACTTATCCGCCGTGCGGCCAGGATATTAACCATAACATTAAAATCAGAGAAAATTGACATTAACTGTTAGTGATTTCATTGCCGACATCACCATCCCCGTAACAAAGCCTGCATGATAAGAACATGGATAAATCAGTGAGTTATATGGGGAAGTAGGTAAGTTTTTTTATTGCATAATGTGCATATGTATGTATGTGTGAACAGGTATCCCTGTAGCATGCATGCCCAAAAGCCCCTACACATGCATAAGTGTGCATGCATGCATTAATGTGTAATTGTCAGTGAGAACGTAGGAAAGATGAGACACCGCCCCCCACCACCCAGCATGCCCTGATCCACACAGCCAGGACGAGCCCCCACCACCAGAGAGCCACCGGCCCCCAGGTCAAAGCGGAACAAAGACCAGCCCCCTGAGACCTGGCCCACAGACCCACTACCACCACGCGAACAGCCTGGGACCGCAAAGAGGCAAACCCGAACAGAAACCGGGCGCCGGCAAGCCGGAGGACAACCAGCCCCCGAGATCATTGAGCAACTGCAGCCCATAAGGTCTACCGGGCACAGGGGGCCACTCACCTAGCGGGTCCAGAGCCACCTCCACCAACCGGAAAGAAGCCCGCCCATGACCGGAAGAGCCAGCCCCCCACAAAACCACAGGCGCGGGGGGACACGGCCCGCCCCGCTCCACCCCCCGCCCGTGGGCAGAGGAGGCATTGTCCCCCACGTTGCAGAGGCCAAACACCGAGGACCCGTTCCCTGTGGAGCCAATCTTCATGTACCCCCACTAAAATAATAAATGCATAAAAAATAAATAAACAAAAAAATAATTAAAACACACATATTAAACAAAAGGAAAAAAAAACATGCACACATACTAATGCTGCGGCTGCCCCATCCAACACCCAGAGACCCAAGGCGCAGAGAGGCAGGGGGACCCCAGGGTACCAGACCTACAAGCCAGATCCCGAGGTCTAGAGCGCGGATTGCTAGGGAGCATGATCCCCCTCTCCTCCAAAGGCAGGGGGACCACAGCAAGGCAGACAAAGGGGGGTCCAGCGAGCTGGAAAGCCAACCAAATAGGAGCAAGTTAGCCCACCACACCACACCAGCCGACACCCGGCTACCCGCATATCACTGACAGGGAGCACTGTACCCACAAGCCGCAGGGTGGTCGGGCGCCAAAGCCAAGAAGGCGAGACCTGCAGCCAACCAGCCGGCAAACCCCACCATTCACTAGGAGCCAGACGATACACCTCCGGGCCTCCTTAGCCAATGGCGCACTGTCCACCCACCAGAGCCACAACCCCAACAAGCTGGCAGACAAATCAGGCAGAGGCCGAGACACATAGAAATCAGCCCAGCAAAACGCAAAGACAGGTGGCAGCACCCAGGCACCCAGCAGAGCACCGCACCCCCAACAGACCCGGCCCCAAGATGCACGCCCCTGCAGTCCCCGCCCACCACCTGGGCCCACGGTCTCCGCAAGTGAGACCACACAACACCACAAAACACCCCGAGCCCCCCCAGCAGCCACCGTAGTGCAGCATCCCCAAGTCACCTCAGCAGCACGCAGGCCCCCAGCAGCACACACCCCACCCACGGAGACTGCCGGAACCAACCCCAACCAAATGGAAGTGCCCACAGAACAGGATGGCCCGAGGGAAGCCCTGCAGACCGCACCCCAGTGAAAGCCCCAGCATCAACCAGCCCCTGCGAGCCCCCCCAGGGAAGGCGGAAACGCAAGACCGGAACACCCCTCAGGCTGGGCCACTCCGAGTGAGCCACCGCTTCCCGCTGGCCTGGTCCAATGCCAGCCCCAACCCTGTCCGGCGAACAGATGTCACGGAGCGGACAGGAGACACCCCCAACGACCATGCCCCACCCATGAATGTGATATAATGGGATGAAATGTGTCTATGGCTCAAATAAATAAATTAATAGATAAATGAAGAAAAGAGGACAGCTCTAGAGGGCCGTCCTTAGTGTGTGTGTTTAGGGGTGTGTATGTGAGTGACAGCTAATGTTAATTATAATTGGGAGATAGTTGAACTATGGTGGCCCCCCCACCTTCCCAGACCTCCCCAACCCAGTGTCTATTGTGTAGTTAAAATTGAGGGGTGAGCAGGCCTAAGGCATGCCAGGGGTAGAGGTGCCGCCACAGGGCTGCCCCCCGCCACCCCTGAAAGTCCTACAGTATATTGATATTCATTCATTCATTCATATTAATTCCTAAATCAATATTATTCATATGATATTGTCTGTATTACTCCGTAAGACATACTGTTGCCCATTAAATGAGCCTTTAAATGGGTCGCTTGAGTGAAGTTCGTCATTTTAAGTCTGTTTTGCCAATTCGCTGTCCATTCAATTTCATTCTTTTAAGGTGATTACATTTCCATGAAGAATTCGAGAGTGCACATCACATCATCTCATAAATGGTTGGCCTTCATGTTTCCGCATATATGCTGCCCACATCCTCACGTACTTACCCCTCCGATTGGACTCAAAGGTCAAACAAAGGCAAATATTTCTCTTCTGACTCAAGAGAAAGCTCTAGTTGGGCGGGACCGGCTGGTTGCAGCGGAAATCAGAAGGACAGACACGGCGTGGGAGACAAATTAGACAAGAGGAGAATAAAGGAACAAACTGGCTGGTGTGTTTCGGGTGAGGGGCGGGGGGTGGACAAGTTGGGTTCAGCATGTCTATCATCATAAAAGGATGGGGGCAGGCTATGGGCCCATCCTGCTTTAATTAAAACCTTTGGCCTGAAGGGGAGCTCCATCACCGCCGGGGGCGGTTGTAAGGCACACAACATATGGGCATGAGGGTAGGGTGTGATGGAGGCTGCCGGGGGTGCGGCCGAGGGACATTTGAGACTGTTTAAACAAATCAGTGAAGAATATCACTCATTGAGACCTTATGGGTGATGCTACCCCCTAATGCAGAGACGTTTGTCTTACTTTGAGGGAACGAGAAACATATTTCTGAACAGGGAAAGAGCTTTAGCACTACAAAGAACGAAACCTCTAATGTTGAACACAATGGTATCAAACTTTTTGTTTGGATTTTGAAACAGTGTTTCCCACAGGGCCGCACGGTGGCTGAGTGGTTAGCACATTGGCCACACAGTCAGGAGATCTTGAAAAACCTGGGTTCAAATCTCCGTTGGGCATCTCTGTGTGGGTTTGCATGTTCTCCCCGTGCGTGTGTGGGTTTTCTCCGAGTACTCCGCTTTCCTCCCACATTCCAAAAACATGCATGTTAGCTTCATTGGCCGCTCTAAATTGTCCATAGGTATGAATGTGAGTGTGAATGTTTGTTTGTCTATATGTGCCCTGCGACCTGAAAGTACACCCTGTGACCAGTCCAGGGTGTACCCCGCCTCTCGCCCAAAGCCAGCTGGGATAGGCTCCAGCATCCCCGTGACCCTAATGGGGATAAGCGGTATAGAAAAGGAATGAATGAATGAATGTTTCCCACAGAAAGTATTGGATATAGAGATAATCAATAAAAAAAAAACACACAGAAAAAAAACGTGTAATAAAAATAAATAAAATAAATACAAAAAGTCATGTCAAAAATGGGCCTTTCTCTGGCATTTCACGTTGTCATGTAGATGAAAAAGGAAGGTAAAATATAAATGTGAGCGTGACATTGAAGTCTTAATGAAAGAAAAATGGCCATTTTTCCCACCAAAAGGTACAAACACCGCCACCGGCCAGCAGATGTTGCCAATAGCGATTTCAAAGAACAGATTGCACGGAAACAATCACACTACATAAACGTTGGCATAAAATGTTGTTCACGCCTAGTAGGATATTACGGCGTGCGGACATACGCAAAAGCCGTCCAGCAATTTTCAGGTATGTTGTTGTTGTCAGCGTACACCCAGCTTAGCACATTTTCATGGCAAAATGATGCTCCAGTTTCTGGTTGAATGTTGTTGTTTCTCGGGTTCACTCCGCTTCAACAATCATGTCAGGTAAATGTAACCTTTGAAACCTTTTTAACATTGAGGTCGATTTATCCCCTTCGCTCATTTTTCATATGTACTCAGCTCTAATGCTGAGTTTATTTTGAAATGTGTGCTTTTATTTTGTGTGTATGTACGTACTGTAGTTCTATGATGTTCCACGGTGTGGCGAGGTGGAAATAAACATCCGTAAAAGGACCCGGGGTCTACCAATCAAGCAACAGGCGGCACAGCCACATTTCTGTCTTTGTCAACAATCATGTCTTCCATCAAAGTAAAAGTCACGTTAAATATTTAAAATTGGACAAATATTTTGGGGTTACAGTAGGTCTTGGTTAAGGTCTGAAAACGGATGAAATGGTGCTTACCAAAGATGCATTGTACGTTCAACGATGAGTCGTAGCTAAACTTTGTCAAACCGCTATGTGACGTGATGTGTTTTTTTTATGTTGGAGTTTTAGAAGGACACGCAACTGCAGAGGTTTGACTGTCTCGTATGTCTGCACATGTATGAGAGCGACCAGCGTCCAGCAGTCATGCACGTGCAAAACCCAGATGGTCAGGCGTAATAAACAGGACCGCTGTTTTGGGCTCACATCAAGGGTATGGTGTTTTATTTCATCAGTGCCTTGGGGCATGAATGTGTTCACCCAGTCTCTCGAGCAGGCTTTATGAGGCTGGAGAGAGAAGCCTGTTACCACCTTGTTGGATTTTTTTTTCTTGCAATTTACCAGTTGGCTGGGGGGTGGAATAAAAGAGGACCGTGGCGAGCAAAGAGGGGGTTTAGGTGGCCTCCCCTTGCTGCCGGATGTTTTAGTATAAGACAATGTGGCTGCCAGGGTCCTGTGGCTGTGGTCTGCTCAAAAACTCCATCAATGTGCAAAGCGAGCGGCCACATCTGTTTTTACTCAAAACAATCAAGCGCTGCAGGCAGCTTGGGCCTGTTGTTAAAGGCTTTCTGGGGCCTGCTGAGGGACCAACCAGACCAAGTGATTTATTCTTTCTTAGCCGAGCGGACAAGGATGGAGTGTTATGTATATGGACGTGGAATTCCAATCAGTCATTCCGTCTGGGACACCTACCCAGAAGGACTGAACAAAAGGAAACAGCGCCTCGCATCTTGCATGAATAACATAATTCCACATGCATATTGATTCTTGTCTGTCATGTATTGTTACACATCATTTCATCTTTCATTCGCCGTTTTTACTTTCTACCGCCTGCTTTCAGTCCTTCCCATTTTCACCCTTTCCTGCTCTGTCAGCCAATCATTCCCCTTCCTCGCGCTGCCTTTTACCCAGCCACGTCCTCACTCGGGGAGAAGTGGGAGTGTTTTTAGTTCCCCAAGTTGTCACACCCCTACGGTTTTCTGAATTATGTTTTTGCACGTTTTTGCTCTGCGCCAGAGTCCCCTTCCTGGGTCGAAATGTAGCCACCCACTTTCAAATGTGACGCAAGAAAAGAAAAGCCATTGACACGTCATATTTCTGCTTCCTGCAGATGTTTGTTAGATATCAGTATATGATGTATTTCATTACTTACCAGTAGTGCGTGTAAGCAAGGGGTGTCAAACTCATTCTACCTGGGGACCACTGGTTGTAAAATCGGGGTGAAGCATTACCCTATTATTGTTCCATACTGTATGTCATATCTTCCACAAAAAATGTTTCAAATTTAAACCAATCACAACTGATGCAATCATCTCAGTTCTTATAAACGCTTGTTCAGAACCGGTGGCGGCTGCTGGTCTGCCGAGGAGGGGAAGCCTACACCATAAATGGGATATTGTGTGGTCTTTATATATATGGAAATCCTACAAACCGTTCCTAGTCGTTTTTACCAAAGACAAAGTTGCGGGGAATCGATAAAGTCTCCAGATCAGCTCAGAACAACGGAATGAAAAACATGGAAACTGCTTCAGTAAAAGTTTATACACCAACATCACTGATTCTCTCGTTTCACTGTTAAATTAAAAGGGATTCTGCCCCAGACAGATGGTCCAATTATCATGCAGAAGCCGAGCGTCCAGGTCAGCCCACTGTCCCATAGACCCCCAGAGACGTTCAGCAATTTTCTATGTACTGGCCTGTATTTCATTATGGACACTGTCAATCACAGAGGTTACGTCACGGTGCTGAACGAGTAGGGAGACTAAGATTGCTGCTTACACTAACTAATGTATGCAGTTGCTATGTTTAAAGGTAGCTCTCAGCGCAGGTGACCGGAAGCGGGTGATGGACAGAAAGATCACAACATACAGTGGTGTGAAAAACTATTTGCCCCCTTCCTGACTTTTTATTCTTTTGCATGTTTGTCACACAAAATGTTTCTGATCATCAAACACATTTTAATATTAGTCAAAGATAACACAAGTAAACATAAAATGTAGTTTTAAAATGAATGTTTTTATTGTTTAGGGAGAAAAAAATCCAAACCCACATAGCCCTGTGTGAAAAAGTAATTGCCCCTGCACCTAATAACTGCTTGGGCACCCTTAGCAGCAATAACTGCAATCAAACGTTTGCCATAACTTGCAACAAGTCTTTTACACGCTCTGGAGGAATTTTGGCCCACTCATCTTTGCACAATTGTTGTCATTCAGCTTTATTTGAGGCTTTTCTAGCATGAAGCGCCTTCTTAAGGTCATGCCACAGCATCTC